>JABJVR010048212.1:0-25125 GCA_025773905.1 Chitala chitala
TGAGGAATGTTTCCAACACCTTGTTGAATCTATGCCACGAAGAATTAAGGCAGTTCTGAAGGCAAAAGGGGGTCCAATCCGGTATTAGCAAGGTGTACCTAATAAAGTGGCCAGTGAGTGTATGTGTTCATAATTGGCAGTAACCAGTTTATTTACCATGTAGATGAATTGGGAAGTCTCACTGCGTCCTTAGTGACACTGTATTTCTGTGCAGGCCACAGAAGGACTCTGCTGTGTACCATTTCAGGAATGGCTAGTGTTTTGTTCTCTTTTATCCATCATTAAGGTCAGTTTATTCAATCTGTGGCCTTGACACAAGACTGACCTGAACACATGACTGGAAATGTTACCACAGTCAACCTTAGGATATTCCATTGCAGAATTTGAAAAATTGATTTTTTTTAATGATCTGAGGAAGAAAATGGATTTGATGCTTCTCAGAACTGAATTATTGTAAGCCTGCCAGTGCACTGTCGACCTCCCATTTTGTATGAAACCCAGGCAAGAATAAACTGTTCTTTGCGCACACATCATGTGCCTGGCTGTTAAGAGCGGACTGCAGTGTAAGTATATATAATGATACATAATAACCCCATTCATGGCTCACTGTAGGTCGGGGGGCAACCTGCAATGAGGGTCACATTCTGGACCGGACCAGAGGCGGAGCTCTGCCTTTGAACACACTGGCAGCTCAGTCGCTCGCACTGGCCATTAGAACTGCTTTGTCTGGATCTGAGGTTGATATGGTAATGGGAGGAACAGCAGTGTGAGGCAAAATGGGAGGAATAAGGCAGGCAAGTTGATATAGGTTGTACTAGGCTGTTCTGACCACATGCTGGGAAAATGACCCACCCCCTCCACCTCCACGTCTCCTTAACTTTTTTGTACAAACCTATCTCTAAGGCATCTGAAAAGTGAGATCATGTAACAACAGTAGGTTGTGTCCAGTAATCGTGTGAGTGTGAGTGTGTGTGTGTGTGTGTGTGTGTTTGCCTGCCTCTGTGTGCCTGCCTCTGTGTGCCTGCCTGTGTGTGCCTGCCTGTGTGTGCCTGCCTGTGTGTGCCTGTGCATGTACATGTGTGTGCATGTGAACACGTCTCCTTTTGCTTTGTGTTCCAGCAGAGACGGTCACAGCAGCTGTTAACAGGATCACAGCACATTATTATCAGTGTCTAAATAAGGACCATGACTGCTTCCTTCTCATTACATACATTAGCAAAGCTGCCCACTTCTACACAACATCTGCATGTGAACACAATGAAGGCGTCTCCCCCAGCACAGCTACAATGAAATGAATTTATTTCACATCTACTGCACAGAATACATTTTCATATAAATTTGTCAGAAGCCAAAAGGGTGATAGTAACTGGTCCAAAAAAATCAGTCCATTTTGTAGTACAGTGGAGTAATTCTTATTGTAATAAAAAACATAGCTTGGCACAACATATAAATTGCATACGTACAGTAGTATTGAGACAATGCGAGAGTCCACACCATGTCCTTTAAATAAGTCTTTTAACTGTGATCCTGATCATAGTCAGAGAGACTGAACCATTCCAAAACACACACAAAATGTAGGTCAGGCCTATTGCTAATCTGCCTGGTTATCTACTCTACTTCCTTGTTGTATCAGGTCCTAATTTTACCTTTGCCTACAAATATGTGAGACAGTTGGCTCCCTAGTAGAGAACTTAAACATCAAGGTTAACATCATGGAGCAACGGTGAAAGGTGAGAGGAAGAACCAGTCTCTTGTGAGGGACTTGTGATTAGGAAAAGGCAAACACAGTCCCTCCCATGTTTTTTGTGCTGTCAGAAGGAGCATGTTAGTAGATAGCATGACATGTGGAGAGAGAAAGCGGTGTGGGGATGCCTCAGGCTAACCATAGAAGCAGCACAATGGAACCAAGCACACATCCTCTGTGGGTTCTCTGCTCCCTTGCTGGCCTGTCTGCCTGGTGGATAGTGATCCAAATACCAAGAGACAGCATAAAGAAGAGGAAGATCTCAAGGGCCAGCAGCATGTCCCAGATGTCCCAACTCCTGCTCAATGTAGATCAACTCCTGGGATTGATAGGCCTACTGGATGTAGATCAGATCCTGGGGTTGAGAGGTTTGCTGTATGTTAATCAGATCCTGGAATTGAGAGTACTGCTGAAACTATAACAGATTCTTGCATTTGACAGGTCTGCTGTATGTAGACCAGATTTTGGGATCAGCAGGTCTGCTGGATGTAGATCAACTCTTGGGATTGAGAGGCCTACCGGACATAGATCAACATCTGTATATGAGATCTCTGCAACACAGATATACCTCCTGGGATTGAGAAACCTGCTAAACGTAGATTAGATCCTGGGATTGAGAGATTTTATATATGTAGATCAACTCCTGGGATTGGGGGTTTGATATATGTAGATCCTCTCCAGGCACTGAGCGGCCTGCTGGGTGTAGATCACATCATGCAACTGAGAGTTTTGCCGTGTTTAGATCAAATCCTCGGATTGAGAGGTCTGTTCAATGTAGATCAGGTCCTGGGATTGAGATCCCTACAGGATGCAGTTAAATTCCTGCTATCCACCAGTGTGTTCCACCAAAACAGCCTCCCTTACTGTTAAAGTTCTGGCATTGCATCCTCACTGATTCTTCCTATGTTTGAGGTTCTGTCTCACCTGCAGTTCAAGTTGACGGCTGGGCTTGCTGCCCAAACTCATTTTCTGTTGTTATATTCTTACTGTAGCTGCACATTTTTAATCAGTAATAGCTGTTATGGATGGAATGGGGACAGTTCCACGTGTTTTTTGCTTTTGTAAGTATTTTTAGTCCTTCAGTCTGTTACGCCTGTGCCATCATTACCTGTCCGTTTTCAGTTTGTTTACCACAGCTGCATCTTTGTGCTGTCTTTCCTCTCATATTTCCTTATTTTTATTTGCTATAGGATAGAATGTATAAGAGCAATGTCTGGCTCTAACGCTTACCCATTGTCCTGGATCTTACTGTAACCCAATGTCCTTTGCCATCTCCTATTATTTCGTCACTCAATGTTCTCCTTCTGCCCCCTCCTTTCCCCAGGCACATGTTCTGCATGCACAGTCACACGCAGAAATACGCACAGGCATATGCCATTGAAAGGCCCACAGATGTGCAGACTTGCGGCTCTAAATCAGTTCCGGGTTACACAACTGCTGCAGCATAACTCTCGCGTTTGCTCTTTCTTGCTCTTTCTCTCTCTTTCTCACCTCCCTTCTTTCTCAGCTGGACTCAACAGGGCAGGGACCTTTCACACAGTCACCTCCGTTTTGCTGTTAGTGACAAAGTAAGGCTGCGGGGGTAGGTAGTGCTGGCTGTGGGACAGGTAGTGCTGGCTGTGGGACAGGTAGTGCTGGCTGTGGGACAGGTAGTGCTGGCTGCGGGTCAGGTAGTGCTGGCTGCGTGACTGCTGCAGCTGTGGCGGCCGCTCCATGGTGCAGGGTTTCTTGGGACCGTACAGTGACCGGTGGCCCCCCATAGTCGCCGTGGCAGCGGCCACATCCATTCCGTTCCAGCCTTTCAGCATGGCTGTGCTGGCGATGGTGTGGGAAGCGTAGGGCAGTGGTGGGGGAGCATGGGAGCGTGTCGGCTTTGGCTTGTGCCCGTTCTGCTTGGGCACAGGCATGGGCAGTGGCATGGGCAGCGTTGGGGGTGGGTGCGGGAGAGTCTGTGTCGAGTAGACAGGGCCTGGGTTATGCTCCAGGCGCACCGGCTGGAGGGGGAGGCTCCCTTTCACTGACAGGTCTGTCATGTGCCTGCGGCTGTAAAAGTTGTCGTTGGCCTTTTCCGCTGCAAGCAAGACATACAGGAACAGTGAGGGGAGACACTTTAGACAAGTCCACTTCAGAAAACCCTTCAAAACAATATAACAAATCAAGTACAACTTTTACAGATGAGGAGAGGCATTGGAATGTAAGTAGAAAGCGGCACAATTACACAAGTCCTGTCAGTCAGTCAGTCATCTTCTAAACCGTTTCATCCTGTTAAGGTTCGTGGGAAGCCTGGAGCCCATCCCAGAACACACAGGGCGCAGGGCAGGGGACACCTAGGGTGGGGCGCCAACCCACTGCAGGGCACACACACACACTACAGGCACACAAGTGGTGTAGCTATTTCAGCACAAAAACTGCTAACAAAAGAAATTAAATAATACCCAAACTTTTTTGTGATGGTCCAGCCCAGCACCTCTACTGCCTAGACCTTGGTTTCCCTGTGTTGTCCCTGTTCCATGGTGCTCCAGTTCAAATGTTTCCCTTCCCCTTCCCTGGTCTCTCACTGTCCCATGATGCTCCAGTCCAGGTGTTTCCCTTCCCCTTCCCTGGTCTCTCACTGTTCCTGTTCCATAATGCTCCAGTCCAGGTGTCTCCCTTCTCCTTCCCTGGTCTCTCATTGGTCCTGTTCCATGATGAGTTAGTCCAAGTGTTTCCCTTCCCCTTCCCTGGTTTCTCACTGTTCCTGTTCCATGATGCTCCAGTCCAGGTGTTTCCCTTCCCCTTCCCTGGTCTCTCACTGTCCCTGTTCCATGATGCTCCAGTCCAGGTGTTTCCCTTCCCCTTCCCTGGTCTCTCACCATTCCTGTTCTATGATATTCCAGTTCAGATGTTTCCTTCCCCTTCCCTGGTCTCTCACTGTTCCTGCTGACCTGCACCCAGTTCCCTCATCAACCCCAGTACTTAAGGAAGTGCCTGTGCCCTCACTCCTTGCCTGTATGTGTGGTGTTCAGGTTAAGTCTTCTTAATAAAAGTAAATCTTTGAAACCCCCAACTTGGTCTGTTGTGTCAGTGTTTGGATTAGCACTGGAAACTGGGCCTCACCGGCCCTGACAATTTTAGCAATCAAGCATGCCAGGTTCAGTGTTAAGTAGTGTATAGGTTGTGTCCTCCAGGATTGCCATTTAGCCTAACATAGGAGAGGGGATCCAAACCTTTCATTAAAATCTTTATTGGTTTCTCACTTTGAGAAAAGATGGACTTTTGTACTGTTCTTTAAATTAGAGAGAAAAAAATCCCATTAAATGATGATTCAGACTAACATACTTCTGTGATGTGAAATTGCAGATTCAGTCTAGCTTGTAGGAATTGCTTCTCCTCCAATTCCTGGCAAAAACACGTTTATGGAACACCTATTGTGCAAACGCTTGCCAATGTGCCTCATAGTTCATCACCTTGTATGTATTTTAGACGCATGTTTCTCTGACAGTCTAATAAAAGCATGGATTCATTTGGGAATTGGGTCACGTATTAGTTTCTATATTTGCAAATCAGCGGGGAAATAACATTTGGAATGATAAGATGGTAAAAGCCTTTAAATGGCTGTGAGGAACTGTGAATAATTAATTATACTTCTCAGCCATAATTCTTGTTTGATTTTTGTCATGTTGCTTGTTTAATAATTTACCTTTTAAAGAAAATTACTTATAATTGACAAAAATTTCAGACTACGGCCATGTATAAAACATGTTACACAACCCACTGATGACCTTGTTCAGTCTTGAAGGCCTGTTTGTGCAGCAGATGGGCACATTACCCATTCATGTCTGTTTGATGTCAAAAACATTTTGTTGTCACACAAACACAAACAATAGAGACAGACAACATCAGACAAAGAAAGTCCACATGCATCAGTCTCAATTGCATGAAAATAACAGTGGTGACCTTTCTTTGGCTCTGTTTCTACAAAGCACCTTGTGATCACTTTTTGGTCTAGCTGCTGTCTGTGTGTGTAAACTGCTTTACAGTTAAACTTGTGTCTCGGAGCAGACTGTGGAAAACAGCAAGTGAGTTGGGCAATCAGGAGATGAAAAAAATTGCACATTGGTCGTGGTCAGCAGAAACATCTGGATTCCACATTTGCACACATGCTGACGTGTATTAAGCTCTCAGGAGACCATTCTCACACAGATGGATGTGTTTCTGTTTTCGCATGCAGACATGTGTTGGGTCTGCCGTATAAAATGCATTCATCAATGTCACCTGTGTGATCAGAGCTCTTGCAGCACTTCACTGCTTCCTGCACTTAGGTGGAGATATTTATACATGCCATGGTCTGCTAGATCAGGTCATCACGCTCTCTTATGTCTCCCTACATGTAACTCTTCAAACTGTGTTTGATCGTCTCTTTTAACAGCATAGGATAGAGGGCAATTCCAGTACGCTGCTCAAAGGAGCAATAAAGAAAAAGTGTTCTAAACAGAGATATGTAGGAAGAGTCCAGATGGTAAATGTCATATTCCTTCACACATAATTCACGAGATAACACAACAGACAGAAACTAACCTTGCATATGCTGTCTGGTTTTAACAGGCACACCTGGGCTACCTTAAATTTTTGCACATTTACCAAATGTGGGTCAGTTTCTGATCATATGGCTAATTATGAATGTAACAGAAGTATGTCAAGCAGACAAGACCACATTCCGTCAGTACTGCCATAGCTGGTTATGACATGGCCTGTCTGGTTAGTCACATCTCTTTATACGGATAAGGTTACATTCAGTGTGTGTTGCCATAGTTGGTTATGACAGGACTCATCTGGCTAGTCGTGTTTCTTCAGACTACAGCTGCTTGCCTGATTTTCACAGCTTTTAAAATCCTTACTCAAGGGCTACCTTAAAACGACTACATGAGTGACGGGCCATTTAACTGTTTAAAAATACCCCAGATGAGATGCAACATTTTCCACTGCAAAATGTCCAGTTAAGGTAAGCCTGAAAAGTGTTATTTGCACAAAAAAAAAAGTTTTTGGAAAACTGTTGTTATGGAAAAAAATACATACATTATGGGTTACTAATAAAACTCTGGATATGAGCATGACTCAGCTCTGTACAGGAAATGATCTACAGATGTTTGCACAGCAGAAAAATTATTACAAACCTACTGATGTTTACATAACAAGCAAATGATTACAAACATGCCTACTGAAGTTTGTTTAGCAGGCAAATGATTACAGACAAACAGACTAAAGTTTTTACAACAGGAGAATGATTACAAAAATGCCTGTTGAAGTTTTTATAGATTGCAAATATGCCTGTTGCAGTTTGTATAGCGGGCGAATGATTACAAACATGCCCACTGAAGTTTATTTAGCAGCCAAATTATGACAAACATGCCTACTCATGTTTAAATAACCTATTTAGTAGCACACTCTGAATTACTTCCTGTACCTCTTCTGCATTGCTCAACGGTACAGGTTCCTTACTTACATGTGGTTTATTGTGGATTAAATTTATCTTTATGCATCACATGTGAAAGCAGCCTGACATCTGCTGATATGAGGCGAAAGGCAGCTGACTTGTACTGGCTGAATAAGAGACTATTACAGGGAGGCAGACATGTTTAATTGCACCATGTGGGAATAGCTGGCACTTGGCACAGTTGGGCACACGTGTGTGAACTTGGCCTGAACAGCCATGCTGAGGGTAGGGGGGCATAAGAGATCCTCGCCGCTGTTTTTCAAGCAAAGTCAGAACAAATTCCTTTTTGTAAAATGACATTCAAATAATTGGTCCCTTGTTTGCCTAGGGACAATTGGGGGGGTAGATTCAAATATCTACAAACCTCAGTCCCTGGTATCATCTTTATTAGCACACTGCTTCTACGTGGTGGGTTCTGGTAGAAATCCAATATTGTGACCTTACAGAAGCATTTGGGGACAGGAAGGAGGAGAATTGATTTCTAGAACGCTGCCTTATCAACTCTCCAGCCCTGGATAAAGGTTCTCAGGGAATTTCTGAGAGAAGGCAATTATGACAGAAGATTTGAAGTAAGCAACATTAACTCCCTCGGCAGACAGGTTTCGTTGTTCTGGTTTTGCATATCTGATCTTTGCTGGTAACTTTTCACCTCCTCACTGGCTTCATAAATCAGATGAAAATTTGTTGTTCTACAGGGGCTAAACATTCCTCTTTTTTAGGTAATAAAATAATTAATTTGCAAATTCTTGTGTTATAATCTAATGAAAACCTGCATTGAAACTACCTTTTGTTTCAACGTCAGCAAATAACTTCACATTTCTTGTTCTTCCTCTACCCACACCAGGCTTTCCAATACATTCTGGCAAGAAATCAGTGCTCCCCACAGACCCCTGTGGCAAACAGATGTAGGTTCTATATGTACTGCTGAACCTCACCCAGGCCTGCTTCGCCTAGGCCACCATAAGGGCAAGGTTAGCGTGGGCTGAAACTCAATAGAACTTGGCTGTTTTTTCCCTCGGGTCATTAGAAGGTCATGACAAACACAAAAATAGTCAGGCCTGCATTCACATTAGTAAGAAGCAGCAGAGTTTGTGCAATCTAATGAGTGATTTCTCTCCCTTCTCTGCCCTTTAGTGCCTGAAGCAGAACTCTGGTTATAGGCAAATACAGTTGCCCTACGTAACTCAAGCAATCTTTAAAACTCCATGTTCAGGGGAGAAGCGATGTTAAAATAAACTCAAAATACAATAGAGTTTTTGCGCAAACACAAAATTAAAAGCAGAATATATTCCAGTTCATTGTCTTTTAGTAAATACAATACAATACCATACAATACAATACACTACAACTTTTGTTTGTAAAGCCCTTTAAACCACCCAGAGCTGACACAAAGTGCTGTACATCAAAAAAAAATGTATATAAAAACAGAAAAATAGAAACATCAAGAATACAAACAGAAACGATCAACATATCATGCTGGGTCAACAGCCAAAGAATAAAAATGAGTTTTAAGACGAGTTACAAAACAGGAGTGAGGAAGCCTGTCTAATGCTCAGAGGCAGGTTGTGCCACAGCTTTGGAGTGACAACAGAAAAGGCTCTGTCCCCTCTGGGTTTTCTCTGTGACTTGTGTTTGTGGATAAGAGAGCGAGATGAGTGAAAACGGACAGCCTTTTTGTTTTCTCCCCGTATACATCCTTATCTGATTAAAGAAATCAGCATGACTCGCTCTTTAGCGATCAAGTAAATTGTAGCGGTTTTTCTAACCGTGTTGAGAGCAACACGGCTCACTTCGTTTGGCGTCCTGCGCCGATGTGAGTGTTAATCATGTGGAACAAAGACCCATTTTAGCTCAAGCACAAATTCTGCCCTCGTCGACTCACGGTGGACTGTTTACAGCTCTCCAATTATGATTGCGGCGCATGATTAATAGGCGCATTGAGTCCGATGTTGTGTGAGATAGATGAGAGTGTACCGGGGCGTGATGGTCCCGCTGTAAAAAGGTTCGGCGTGGGCGGTGTGGACCGCTGCAGCTCAGGAGCGAGTGCCGCTCCACACTTTCTCCACCCGCATGGACACAAAGCGTGCGAGTTTTCACAAGAGGCTGTAGAAGAGGGTATCGTGTACTGCCTCATGTGCTCA
This sequence comes from Chitala chitala, assembly GCA_025773905.1. Taxonomy (NCBI): domain Eukaryota; kingdom Metazoa; phylum Chordata; class Actinopteri; order Osteoglossiformes; family Notopteridae; genus Chitala; species Chitala chitala. The sequence goes on from JABJVR010048212.1 coordinate 9,359, forward strand.
CAACGGGAAGGTGCGCGCAGAACGTTCATCCTCTACTCAAAAAAGTTTTAAACACTTCACACCTTGAGTAACGTTGCCTCTTACCACACGCTGTTAATACTCGGTACAGGTTAAATACGTAATAACCGTAGAATGGTCTGTTTTGTTCGAGGACTCTTTACAGATACATGTTGGTAACCAGTTCACCTTGTGACCGGTCAGTAGGTGACAGTGAAGCTAGAATTTTGAACTGAAGCTGGGGTTGTCTGTATTGATATACACACAGTGAAAATATACCAATACCAGGTATTTTTGATTTCTCAAACTATACAGTAATATCACTAAATACAACAAAAATCTGCCAACATGAATGTACCGTGCTAGGCTTACATCTCTTTTTGGTGTCCTTGATTCTAAAAGTGTTATAACCCTAAAATTATAATTTATATGAACTAAAAGGTATAAATGTAACAACGTGACAGAGAGCATTATCTATGTAGGTGACATCAGTTGTACATCACCAGCGTCTTTCATTCATGCGTTCTTCTGGTTTCTCCTGTCTGATGTTTCTGTTAAAATAATGTCTTGTATTTTCCTGACTACACTGGGAAGATGAGTATTGTTTAACTGCTGAAAAACTGAGTTGCACATCAAGGCGTTTAATGTGTTATTGAAGATTTCATTGTTTTTTTTATGTTTTTTAAATTCTCGAGTGCTTATCACAATTTCCCTGTGGATGGCGTAATAATGCATAATAAAATAAACGGACGTGGTGCTTTGACCATTATGCACCTGACTGTACCGGTTTTCTTCTCATCTATCAGTTTTCATGACAGATAATAATGGGCCAAGACCCAGACAGCCCCCATCGCCTCTTGTGATCTCCTTCTTACCAACGGCTTTGAGGGAGGCGTACTTGTTGAGCTCCTTCCCCAGCTGCGGCTGTTCATAGGTGTGGCTGATTGGGGGCAGCGTTGAATACAGATGGGACTGCGCCATGGTGGGCACCAAGCTGGGCAGGAGGCTGGGCGTGGGTGCAACGTTGTTCATCTGGGTGCTCTCTGCAGGGGAGAAAGGCCATGATTACAAAACATCCTGACAGTCCAGTAGGAGTGTTCTTTATTTATGAGCATATGCATAGATCAGTGAGCATCACAGCCTCTCAGTGGTATGCTGTTACTTTCTCAGTAATGTACTGTTGGCCTCTCAGTGGTGTGCTGTCGGCCTCTCACTGTTGTGCTGTTGGCCTGTCAGTGTTGTGCTGTTGGCCTCTCAGTGTTGTGCTGCTGGCCTCTCAGTGTTGTGCTGTTGGCCTCTCAGTAGAGTGATTGGACTCAGTAATGTACTGTTGGCCTGTCAATGTTGTGCTGTTGGCCTGTCAGTAGTGTACTGTTGGCCTCTCAGTGGAGCGGTTGGCCTCTCAGTAATGTACTGTCGGCCTGTCAGTGTTGTGCTGTTAGCCTGTCAGTAGTGTGCTGCTGGCCTCTCAGTGGTGTGCTGTTGGCATCTCAGAAGTATGCTATCCCCAGCAAATAATGACATGTGCATGTACACTGTTTTAATGTTAAAGAAATAAGAGCATCTGTTAGATTTGTAGAATATATGCTGTATGGAAATATACCAGTACTGTATCAATATTCCTGGACGGTCTATGACATAATTCATTTTTTGTTTGATATTTATCTATATTTGTTCATATTGGCATGACCTTGCATGACATCAAATCTACTCCTGGGGCTGATGGGCTTTCTTAACAGCATGCCAAGATGTGCCCACCCCACTACCCCACGTGTGAGACCTCCCATTCAGCACAAACACATGTTGGTTCAGAGAAGCTGCCATGTTGCCATGGAAACACTCTTAGACGTCTCACAGACACCTGACCAAACCTGCAGTGCTCGTACTTTCACTTCATTCACACAGTTGATCTACTTTCATTTGTATGTTCCTGGAAGTAGCACCACATGTAAAAGCCTCACCTGATTTTCAAGGAAGCAAAAATTTAATCACAAACACCAGAGTACACGATGTATAATGGCACATTTGACAAACCTGCAACAAACAAAAGAGACAAAGAACTGACGCTGAGATTTAAACACTTTATTTTCTGCTTAATCCATAAGTCTTTCATGTTTGCTGCTGTTTCTAATTCGATTTGAGAGCAATGACTTTAATGGCTGATGTTTCTGCAGTTGTCTTTAAGTGGCTGTTAGCAGTCTGTCAGCTTGCTAAGATGTTAGTTTTGTGCGTATAGCGAGACGTGGTTATTGTCAGTTTGAATGGGTAGTTGGTATAATCAAGGGTATATTGACTTGGCTTTGGAATGCAGACAGACATTCTGTAAAGACAATGAGAGGAAAACTGAATGGGATTCATAGATGTTCGTGTACCCTCATCATCTGGTTATATCAGGAGTGCTGGAGCAGTATCTTAAAGTCAAATTCATGGCCAGTACTTTCTAAGCAATCAGCTGCCAGTTAGCGAGATGAAGTATTCATGAGAAACTAGGAACAGCTCTTTAATTCATCAGGCTCCCTCCAGCTGGTGACGGACCTTCTGGCTTCGACTTTGTCTATATTCTGCTCCTGGATACCCTAAAATAGAGCCAGTGTCATCCATTCTTAGCTGGGTGGACTTCAGTTGTCTTCCACAGCTGCCATAATGACTAAGAACTTAAGGCTTTAAAATAAAATATACCCCCCCAACACACCTGACAGGTGAGGATTTAAGGCTTGTGTGTCCTCATTATAATCTCACCATATGTCAATGACTAAAAGACATTTCCAAGTGCCCTTAGTTTTAGCCACTGGTCAGGTAAATGTTGAAAAATGTTAAATGTTCAAGGTAGGTCAGTGGTCAAAGGAAAGTGAATAAGTGCTTGTAACTATGCCAGTTTGTCCAAGGTTTTCCTCACCAAACGTGGGCTATGTTGACCATGAGCACTTGTATCATGGCTGCAGAAGAGAAGAGATCCCACTGCTTCTACAGTGTGGGACGCACAGGTGACCTCATCAACTCGACCCAATCTGCAGTGACCTGGCACTCTGCTTCTGGCAGTTGTCCTGGTGCTGTGGGGGTGTCACAGTTCTGCACTGTCCACCGCGCTCCCGCAAACCATGCTCATTTGTACCTATTTGCTACACTTCACTCACTGTTTTGTCCAGGGCTCTGCTTTTCCAATCATTTGCGTTGCCATGCAACAAAAAAATTGCGCACGTATATTACAAAGCTGAATACTATACAGCTTTCCTTTTTTCCTTTCCTAGTTTTTTATTTTTTCTTACAAAATATTTGCTCTTTGTTCTTACAAATTACTAGAGCTTTTTAAAGTTAATCTCAGAGATCTGATATCTGTCCTTTTACACCTTGATGCATAATTTATCTTGTGTGTATGGCAATGCTTCACCAAAAAAAAACATAAAAATAATATAATTAAAATTGAAACTGCATTGCAGAAAACCGTGGCAACGAGGATGTCTGCAGGACTGACATAAAAAGATAGAATCAGTTCTGGATAAGGATGACAAATTGTCACAGAAAAGATGTCATATGTCGTTAAAATGTCATCCTGTCTTTTATACTTTAGCTTTTCAGTGGACTGATATGTTAAATTAAAATCTTTTTTTCTAACTGAAACGTTTATAAATAAATGCATACAGAGTGGTGTTCACTGACAGAATCTCTGTCTGGGAAAGTCATCGTAGGAGCTCGTCAATGGCTGTCCTCTTGAAAAGACCAAAAGCATTAACTGGACATGCCTGTGTGACCTGACACATGTCCAGTTGTATGAGGACACTGTGTTTGTACATCACATGAGCCATGGGACAAAGCAACATGCGTCTCTCCTTCTAACTTCTACCATCCTTCCCTTCCTTGTTGTGCTCATCTTTCAGCTCTTGAACTGTTTGTGTTTACTTGTGTGGGTTATTTCATGTGTCCTGGTACTTTGTTCCATCTGTTCTTTATGTGTTTTACCAGTTTCCCATAGGAAAAGTAATTAATTTCAACATAAGCGCCCAGTTATAGCTGGAAACAGAAAGAGATGAATTGTCTGTGGGATGATTTAACTTTCAGGCTGTAACCAAATCACAGGCTGTGGGTTCAGGTCACATGATGTGGTCCCTGGTCTGTGCTTCATCAGTGAAATATGTATCTATGTAGGTCAGTTTGTGTAAAGGTTCCTGTATGCCACTCTCAGCAGTGAGACCACATTGCCAAAGAGAACACATTATACCTATAGCAGGGCATCTCTCATGGAACACAAACACTCCAGCTGGGGAAATGCACCAGACAAAAACAAGACTATATTTTATTTTTATGGAAGGCTGGTGTACCTCTGAACACAAAGGGACATGAATTAATGATGAAACTTGAGCTGGAAAGGAAAGACTCTGAGCAGGAGAGGCAAAAAAGGTTTGTACTGCAAAAACAACATTTAGAAGGGCAAATACTTTAACTGTTCTGTCATGTAATTAGGACTCTAACTATGCTCTTTACCCAAGTGAGGAGGAGGAGGGTTCAGGTGTTTTTGGTGTCACTGTGAGAAAGTGAAGAAGCCCAGTGTGTAATTAGTGTGTAACTGTTACACAACAGCATATGTAACTCCCTGAAATGTTGTCATATTCAGAATTAAGCTGCTGAAAAGTTATTCTTGAGAATTATCCTTGGAAGTCACTTTGAATGCCAGTCAGTCCAGGCAGCTGTTATCTGACAACAGGAAGCTGTTTTTTTGCCAAGTGGCTTACAGTTCACTATCAGTGTACAGCAGCCCCAATAATTTGAACACGCAGCACTAAAAACTCATTGGTGTTATAAGCCAAGCCAAACAAGCCAAAATGTGACCCTCCCAGTGCCAAAAATGTAGACCGTGCTGAAACACTGCACCTCTGGCTCTGCATGTTGATCACACACATCCATCGTGGAAGTTTCCCTCTGTGTCACTGGCTTCAATAGCCCTGTCTCTCTGTCCACTTAACAACCTTGAACAGTGATAATAAGTGCTCTAATTTTACCATTAATAACTTGCCCTGTATCTCACTCAACTTCAGGCTGTTGGCCTGGCTGTACAGATGCTAATCATATCTGCACCATCCATTGTGGAAGCACAACAAATATGAGCACATAACATGTATTTCCTGTTTACATTTATTCATTTGGCAGACACTTTTATCCAAAGCAACTCTCATTTCACATACAGCTTACAATGAGCTAGCATTGGGTGTCTTACTCAAGGACACACCTGGTGGCTGGGCTGGGATTTGAACCAGGAAACTTGTGCATTCCAGCCTGATGTTCTACCCATTGAGCCACCAGGCTGCCAAATAGACAGTACATAGGTAAAATTAAAGGTAAAGTTGTGCCACGTAATCTGACACAATTTATTGCGATCATTAGTCTATTTAGTTCCTGTGTCCCTGTGCACTCCCTGTATATCTCAGAAAAACACTTCATCTGTTTTTGAACACCTGAAGGGTATCCGAATGTAAGATTGTTTTCTCCTCATGCTTTCAGGTAACACTTGTCAGGCAGAGTGTTGCCCTTGAGGTAAAATATGTTAAAACTGATCAGCGGTATCATAAAACCAAAAGTGCAGCAACAGATACGTCCTGAGTGTCATTAAAAATGCAGAAGAGTATTTTCAGACTGGGTCAAGCCACAGAGACAGGTCAGTGAGAAGGGCAGCCTGGCACAGGGGGTTATTTCCAGCTCGGAGTGGAATTGACTGCTCACAGATTTCTCTAAAAAAGCTACATTCTAGACTGGTTTTTAGTCACAAGTATATAATTAATGATACTATATTTAAAAAATAAATAAAACACGTAATACATTTTACTGTGCAGGAAATCAGAAATATTTCAGCATTCATATAATTCTCTATAATAATCTGAGAGAAGTGCAATTGTTTAGAAGTTGTTTTTGCAGGTCCTGCGTTTTCATCATTTTACTCAATATACGCGTTAGACTTACAAAAGATACTCGAGTTTGTGTACTGTTCTCCTGTAGTCCACCTGTACAGATCAGAAGGGTGTTTGAGATCATCTTGCCAAAGCATTCCATGGCATGACTATGAAGATTTTCAGTCGTCCAGATGAGGTTATCTGGAAATTTCAGACTGGGTCAAGCCACAGAGACAGGTCAGTGAGAAGGGCAGCCTGGCACAGGGGGTTACCCATTCCTGAATAGACTCATTAGTCTTACAATGGGTGTGGCCTGCTACCCTGATAGGTATATAGTGATAGATTCCCCACTTCCATCAGACTGAAGAATCTTTTTGGTAAAAAATTTAACGTTTCTACGTAAAGGAGAAAGAAGTCCAGTTGACATGATTAAACTTCCAGATTCCATGGCATTGTGGTCCCATTTCGTAATGAAGACATCAAGGGGGTGGCACTGATCCAGACAAGAATGTGCTTCAGAAGTCCACATAAGCAGCTGGTGCTGCTCTGCTTTGACAGACCCAAACCTGAACACAGAGCCAGGTGACAGGGGACTCATGAGAGGGGTAACTGCCTGAATAGGACAAATGGCAGCACTGTCACCAGCTGCGAGGGGCACACTTGCCCTTTCGGTCATCCTGGTTCGCTTGTCACACCCTATACACCGATAGTGGTCTTTAGAATATGTCAACAGCTAAAACAAATGAAAAGTCATTAGACACTTTAAATGCAAAACCAAATTTTAATCAACAAATCAGTGGGATGGGGTTAGGGTTAAGGTTTTTTAACATGCACTAATGGCACAGACTTTGTTTTTCAAACCAGCCTCATGTGTTGCTTGTTGCATCTGTATTTAATTTCAGGTGTCTACACCTACAGCTATCTGATATTCCACCAACAGTCAATTTTTACATAATTAAAAATTGCTGTATGAAAGACGGGTCTGAAGACAAACGCAGAAAGGGATGGCGTGCCACCTTTCTGTAGATATTAACTCCATGGCCAGTTGGTGACCAACCTTCATCCTCAATTAACAGCCAAATGACAAGTAGCTGCTTGTGTGAGAATAAGTGGGGAGATGGGTGAAATGCAAAGGATTCATAGACAATAAAATAATCAGCACAGAGAAAAACTGATTATAATGAATTTAGAGCATAATAATGCTGGTCTAAATTAAATAGCTAAGAGAAACTCTGCAAATATTTGCACATTATCTCAATGTTTAGCTGCTGTTTTCTGGCTTTATAAAAGAAAACTTTGTCGTATGTTCTTGGGAAGGTAACACTTCAGAAACACTATGAAACAGGTAGTATCCTTTCTACAGGAAGGCATAGAGAACTGTACAAGTCACTTTTTTACAGCTGGATAGAGCCAGGATGGCAGCCTCAGTGACCACTCAGCTGGACAATCATAAGTAGAATCCATCTACTCTGTGCATCTATCAGAAACAATATTCTACTTCTGGGCCGTTCTTCCTCACCTTACAGTTGAATAATAATAAAATTCACTCTAATTAATCTGTGTTCTCCCAGTGTTGCTTCAGATAGAACTCAAGCACTGATCTGTTTGCAGAGTGTCCTTAAATGCAAGACATTCAAAGCCCTCTAGGAAACTACAAAGGACCTAATTTGCAACTCAAGTAAAATTTTAGGTTTGCTTTGTCTCTAAATGGGGATTGTGAATTTAGAACAGGGGGGTATTCCAGTAAGGCTGTTAAAAAACTCAGAGTTTAAACTTTAATTTAGAGTTGGACAACCCTGAACCAACATAACCGGAGGTGTCAGTTCCATACTAGCGGTTTTCCATTTCATTGAAGTTAATCAACTCTGAGCAGGTTGAACCTCATTGAAGTGCATTCACAGAGAACAATAAAAATTTTCATCAGCAGATCGTTGAATTAACAATTTGCCGTGGAATTGGTCACCAAGAGGTGTGGGGCTGTCTACTTTACACATACATATAAAAATTTCCATTAGAAAATATGGCATTGTACAATAGGAAATACATGGTACAGTGTCATATTTTGGAACAGCATTTTTTCCCCCTGGAATCCTTCTCTCCATCCCTTGAATAGTACATGTACAAATTTTGGTGCCATTTTGCTTATTAGGTACAGCTACAGACAGATCTGAATAAGAAATTTTATAACTACCCTGTACATCAATGGCACATAATAAAATTATGTTGCCTTTACATGATTAAGTGGACTGAATATAAATCATGTTAGGAAACATAATTTTATTATGTGCAAACAGTGTGCATATTTTTTTATGTTAACCTACTTTTGTTCAATACGTGTGGAATTGGACATGTTCATGTCTGTATATGCAGAATATGAATTTCGCCATCGCTACGTCTTCCTTACTGTCTTCCTCATTGTTTTTGCATGTCTTCCTCATTCTTTTTGGCACGTTTTCCTCACTGTCTACCTCACTGTCCTCTGCATTCCGTTGTTAACTGGACATTTGCTTTAGATTTGCCACTTAAAGATCTTCTGAAACTGTGAGATCATATCAATCAATGTGTAGACATCCTTCAGTCATCCATCAGTCACCAACAAACGTAGCTTCTACTGCAGGAACCACATGAAAAGAAATAAGCAACGTGGCTTTATTTTCAGCAGTGAATTATATGTGAGTGTCTTTGCTGCACAGTCCCCTGTCACATACATACAATACATAACACAACAACCAAAACCTGACCCCCAACCCCAGGGGAAAAAAATTTTGAACTTTTATTTAATTTGAGGAAGATTACTCAGCATTTTCTCCAGACTACATTTCATAGCACATTTCATCAGCTCAAAATGTGGTTTAAGTATTTATGTTGCATTTACGTTACTCCTGGTTGCATCATCAATCAGGGACAGCTTCAAAACAAAGGGATTAAGGGTGGGGGATGTTTTGTTTTGAAACATCTGTAATTGTGAGGCCGGTACACTACCAGGAAGTTTCAGAGAGGTGGTATGGTTCAAAAAAGAGTGATTACATTAAAAAAAACAAGTTGTTATTCTGTCCATTGTGTTTACCTGTCCAGTAATGAAGACATTTAAATTTATTTTTTTTAATATATTTTTTTCTTATTTATACTCCCTCTGTTAGGTTTTTTAGCTGTACGGTAGAAGAGTTTATTAGTTCAGAAACTGGATGAAATCTGGTCTTTTGCATAACCGCAGCTGTACTAGTGAGTAACGCTATAGTACATTCTGCATAATCACAGCTGTACTAGTAACACTATGATGCAGTCTGCATAACTTCAGTTGCACTAGTAACAATGTACAGTAATGTAGTCTGCATAATTGCAGCTGCATTAGTGAGTAACCCTACGATGTCATCTGCATAGCCATAGATGCTCTAGTAACACTATACTGTAATGCAGTGTGCATAACCACAGCTGCACTAGTGTGTATCACTGCAATGCAGCCTGCATAATCACAGCTATGCTAGTGAGAGCTGCACTACCTAACAGCTGCGACGTTGTATAAAAATGAGAAAGCTGAACTTCTCACTACAGCACTTCCCTGACACCTCCCCTTTGAATCAAGCAGTGTAAGTAGGGTTGGTTACGCTGCTCAGGCGGCTGTGCTGCAGCCCGTCAAGGCCCTCTGAAGTCGTCATGACAACCTGGCAGCTCTCTTTGTCCCTTGGTGCCTGGTCGCTGCCCGCCGCCGCGGTCTTTTTGCAGGCGCTGACAATGCCTTTGCAGTGTTCTGTGTCCAACAGCCTTACCATGCCTGTTCTTCAACACTCTCATCCCTAACTCTGGACCCTGACAACTAGCTTCTGTACACAGATTGCTTTTCTTAACTCATTGGATTCTGTTATCTACCATTTAATCACACTGATCTGGCATTTGCTAAAATTTACCAAGCTCAGTTAAAGTCAGTCCAACGTGTGTAAAACCGCATACATCCTGATCAACTCTGTCCCCTGCTCTTTTCAGAACTGTTTCACTTATGGAACAAACAACAGAGAAACGATGGAACATTTCCTGGTTTGGACTCAGGTGTCTTCTTTTGGACTAAAGTGAAACCTGCATGACTCCTAAGAGAACTCTGGGTGCTATCTGAGTGAAATCTGGACACTTTCTGAGTGAAATCAGGGTCTCTGATGTACTCCCTCTTACAGGGAACTGTGGTTGCTGATTGGTCATATGTATGTCCCACTGCCCTCCCTGGCAGGTATTTAAACTAGTCTGTTCTGCTGCTCTGTCCTCAGTCATGAGTTATCCTAATATGATAATGTGTTATGAAAGGTACTTTCTGTGAGCTTGAAGCTTTTGTGGTTATATGTATATAGTGACTGCTGCCCTGTATTTTGAGCTGGGATCTTATGTGCTTTTTGCAAAACACCCCGCCCCAATAAAACATTTCATTTCTTGGACTCTGCACTTGGGTCCTACCTCTGTCCACATAACATTTCCAGGAACCATGAGAAAGGATCTAGTTATGAATAATTTTTACTGGTCAAGAATGCAACAAAATCATATGTGAAATGTATTCAAAGGAACTGTGTCTGTATATATTTTATTTAAACAACTAACAATTTGTCTATGGGTAAAAAAAAAAAAATTGGCCAAAGAAACCAAGAACAGACATACAGTGTATTCATTCTACAGAGCTTTTCTTTTCAAAATGAAATAGCAGCAGTTCATCTTTTTAAAACGATTCTTTTGTAATGAGTAACTGAATTTAAATAGCGTTCTTTGAGTTCCCATTTTTGTTTTTAATAGAGAAAATATTTCTTTTTCCAAAACTCATTCAAGCATTCTTTACATTCCAATGCATTTGGAATTCTTTTGTTTACCTGAAATGTTTACAAATTAAGTAGCCTAAATCAAGGTCTAATGATTCATAAATTGTTAACGATCCATTGCATTATTTAAATAAACATAAATTAATTAATGCCACAGTAAAGCCTTCTGTTCACAATTTACTTGAAAATGTTTATTAACCATCAACAGATGGCTTATCAACATTTGTCAACTGAGCATGTACTAATTACAGACAGCTTGATTAGAAATACCTACAAGTAAGCACACCTTGAAATAAAACGTTAAACCAATTAGTTAAATTAATCTAATTGTCTTTGGTATTGTGAGTGCTGGAGTTTTGTGACTGGTGTAGCCTTGTGATTGAATTTTGGAGCTTTGTGATTCGTGTAGCCTTGTGAGTAAATTTTGAAGCTTTGTGATTTGTGTAGCCTTGTGAGTGAATTTTGGAGCTTTGTGATTGGTGTAGCCTTGTGAGTGAATTTTGGAGCTTTGTGATTGGTGTAGCCTTGTGATTGAATTTTGGAGCTTTGTGATTGGTGTAGCCTTGTGATTACTGTAACGTTGTAATTCCTTCAGCCCTGTAAGTACTGTAGCCCTCGCTAGTCTGTATCTCTGGCCCTCTCTGTACATCTTTCTGTCTCTCTCTCGCTCTCTCTTTCTGTCATCTCATCTCATCTCCTGCCGCTTATCCGGGTCAGCAGTCTAAGAAGAGTCGCCCAGACTTCCTTCTTCCCAGACACCGCCTCCAGCTCTTCCGGGGGAACGCCGAGGAGTTCCCAGGCCAGTCGGGAGACATAGTCCCTCCAATGTGTCCTGGGTCTTCCCCTGGGTCTCCTCCCGGTGGGATATGTCTGGAACACATCTCCAGGGAGGCGTCCTGGAGGCATCCGAAAGAGATGCCCAAGCCACATCAACTGGTTCCTCTCAATGTGGAGGAGCAGCAGCTCTACTCCGAGCTCCTCCCTGGTGACCGAGCTCCTTACCCTACCTCTAAGGGTGTGCCCAACCACCCTGTGAGGGAAACTCATTTCGGCCTCTTGTATCCGAGAGACCTTGTTCTTTCGGTCACTACCCAAAGCGCATGACCATAGGTGAGAGTAGGAACGTAGACTGACCGGTAAATCTAGAGCTTTGCCTTTCGGCTCAGCTCCTTCTTCACCATAGCAGACCTGTACATCGACCACATTGCTGCTGCCGCTGCACCGATCCATCTGTCAATCTCACGCTCCATCCTTCCCTCACTCATGAACAAGACCCCAGGATACTTAAATTCCTCCTCTCTTTCTGTCTGTTTGTCTTTCTCTCTGTGGACAACTGTGGATGTTTCCTCAAGGACATTGTCTTTTTGTCCTGATGATGGCACGTTTTGATCTTTCAGTCTTTCTTTGTGCTCACATCTTCTATACATATCTTTCCTTGTACTTCATGGAGTAGTTCTGTGTAATGACAATAAATCTCAGTGTATCTGAATGCAACTAAAATGCTTGTTCTGTCAGACATAATCTTGTATATTTCCTGGGGATTAAGCATTTTGAAGGTCTTCCAGTACACATTTAATTCCTATTGTGTGGATTCCCTTTCTGCAGAGGGTTTCACTTGACACGCAAGATGTGTGAGAGGTGGGATTCAAATGAGCTATGTATGAGCTTGTGTGTTAACAGCATGAAGGCAGGATGACCCCTGGGTGACCCCTGGACTTGTGCAATGCATAAGAGGGGTCTGCTGTGACAATACTGGATGTTCATGACATGGTACGAGATCAACTGAAAGGAAACCAAACCAGATCAACGTTACAGAGAGACCTGCGCATTTTCACAAGGTCCAGGAGTACCCGTCACTGCTGGCATGCTGTGCACTGTCACGAAGCACAGACCATTAGTGATGTCTCACTTTCATCATCACGGGCTATCAGCACACGTGTCTAACTGGTAGCACTCTTTACCCAGCTAGTCATCAGGAACAAGCAACAGCTGCTTGCTGCTACTCTCACAAAATTCAACCGAGGATGAAGAAGTGCCAAGGACTTTCTCAGCTGGAAAACAAATGCCATTTGATTTAATGTGACACAAGCTATTGCGTATGCTTTTACTCTGTATTGCAGTTTAACAAATTTTTTGGGAAAATGCCCTTGACAAGCGCAAAACAGGATGTCCTACAGAATGTCCCACGTTCAAAAAGGGTAAAAGATCTGTCAGAAAGGTTACAGAATGAAGAAAGTGCCATTTGTCAGTGCCTAGTTTTTACAGTACTTCGGGGACATGTCTTGAGTCTCCTGGGTAACAGTGACATGTCTGCACAGGTATTGTGTGAATCCCACTCCTATTCCATTTCTCATTGCTCTCTTTTCATCCTACAGTCCCTTAATAAGATTTTGACAGTTCACCCTTGTGAGCTCATGATCAATACAATTTCGCTCCATGGTTTTTAAGGCTCTGGCCCACTGAGTTGCAAGTGAAGGATTGGCCTGTCACTTTCTTATGACTTCACCTGGGAGCCTGTGAGACCAAACCTGTCAACTGAGTCACATGCCCAGGTATACTCAGACTTGAACCGTGTTAAAAACATAACCTTCAACACTTCTATGTCTTTCCCTCACAGTCAAAGAAGCAACCAGGGCAGTGAGCCGTGAACTAGTTAAGGGGCTATATTTGCATCCAAGCAAAAATTACAAGATAAGCCCTTTTGTTGTATAGTATTTATTTCTGATGCAGTCCGCTCCTTACGTGACTAGCAGTGCAACATCCAGAACTGCGTAACTGGGCAGTGGTAGTCATTTATCGCTGTCTTGGGCAAGTAGATAGTGGTTACTTTTGATTAGGATGTCCGGGATTGTATAACTGGTTAATGGTAGCCTTGTACCACAGAATCCTGGGCTGTATAAGTGATTAGTGACAGCCTTGTACCACAGTATCCTGGGCTGTATAAGTGATTACTGACAGCCTTGTACCACAGTATCCTGGTCTGCATAAGTGATTACTGACAGCCTTGTACCACAGTATCCAGGGCTGTATAAGTGATTCCTGACAGCCTTGTACCACAGTATCCTGGGCTGTATAAGTGATTAGTGACAGTCTTGTACCACAGTATCCTGGGCTGTATAAGTCATTAGTTACAGTCTTGTACCACAGTATCCTGGGCTGTATAAGTGATTAGTTACAGTCTTGTACCACAGTATCCTGGGCTGTATAAGTCATTAGCAACAGCCTTGAATCACAGCTGCTTAAAATGAAGCCTCAGCAGGATAATTACATATGTTACATGCTGTTGCTGTGTTGTCTGCACACCTGCTGCATGTACACTGACAAAACCTGTTCACACATGGAACATCAGCCTTCCCATGATGTGAATCTTCCCAGAGTAGATCAAGAGCTGAGGCTACTCATGAGCTAATTATAAGTATCGACAAACATCACTTTGTCCATTTGCAAGAGATTAAAGAATCACACAGTGGATGGAGAAAACTGCCCTTTTTCCAAATATGGTCAATTTAACCTTTTGTTTGTTAATCTCCCATTAAAAAGCTCTCCCAGAGCCATCCGTCTGTGTGAATATGATGCTTGTGTGGTTGGTGAGCAGACCTCAAGGTCACGCCCCGCTGCCAAACTGTGGGTTAATTTGTCCAATCATAGGCCCTCACCTGACAGGTGCGTCTTTGGCAGACTGTGGGATAATAACCATTCAAATCCCTCTCAAGCGCAACCAATTAACAGAACACCTCGAAGAGCAGAGATGAAACAAAGGTGTGCTCCCATGCTCAGACCTGGAAGGCTTTCTCATTTTTTGACACAGCAGGTGGTGAGGATCATGAAATTGTTCTCCAAGCACCTGTGTGTGATCATCCCCGATTTAGACACGCTACAGTGGTTTGTCATATGCCTTTGTCTGTCAAAGTGTCTCATGACCCAGTTGCACGTCATAGTTTCTTTGTACATGCAATTTTTAAAATGGCTCTGCTTAGTTTAGCTCTATTTTTGTGAAGTAAATGAAGAGACTGAGCCTTTTACTGACAGAATTGTGATATTCGTTGAATTAAATCATTACTTGTGAACGTTTTGTTACCGTTTTACGTATTACAGTCCCATTATAGTGTTTGTTACTTCCTGTTATTTCTGAGCTAAAATATTTTGTGTAGAGGATTCCACAATAACATCAATGGATTTTGTATGATTAATATGTAAATATTACTTCATAGGATTATGTGTAAGGATTACACATACATATTATAATAAGGATATTTAGGATAATTTACAGGGATTACTCATGGGGGTTTGCATTTGTGGATTACATATTGGTCTTATTTTTGGCCTGGTTTAATAACCTGCAAAAGTCAGAGCCATATAATATTAGAAGTAAAATTTCAAAATGTTCTGTTTTCTCATTCCTCAGATGGCTTTTTTTATATTTAATGCAAATATTTTTGGACATTGGGTAAAAAGTCACATTGAAATATTCCATTAGTGGAAAAACATCATAAATCCACTCTTACTGAATGTGTCTTATTACAGTATAAACCTTTTCACTGAAATTGCTTGAAAATGGTCAAGCAGTGTGAACGTTACTGTATTGAATGGGACACCTGTACATATTATGTCTTCCTTTTTCCATCTTACAATCTATTTTTAAATTTCACCTTTACACAGGCGTTTACTCATAAATTTCGTTATTGTAGTCAGTGTTTTATTTTTTTTTTACTCACTGTTTTATTCATGGTAGCCTTTAAGTGTTTATTAGGTCACCACTGTAATTGTAGTTTGGTTTTTCAGTGTGTGACGTCTTCTCCCACAACACTAATATTTTCTCTGTATAACACTTAGGCACTTGTGTTGGTTTAAATGTGCTATATAAATAAATCTGACCTGATGGTTGTGTATTTTAAAAGTTAAGAAAGGTAGTTTTCTTATTATTTTGATTTGGTTATGTCAGGAATTGATCTGTTACTTAAAAAAAGTGGTAATCAGCCCACCCTCATAAACTTTCACTTCCCTATTTAGCACAACGAGTCGGGCGGCCCCCCCCCCCCCCCCCCCCCCCCCCCCCCCCCCCCCCCCCCCCCCCCCCCCCACACCCCCACCCCCACCC
>JABJVR010048213.1:0-25122 GCA_025773905.1 Chitala chitala
TGTAGCCTGCATTGTGCCCTGTGTTGCACTGGTGCCCTCTTTGAATATACCCTGCATTGTGCGCTATGTTTAACTGGTGCCCTATTTGAATGTAGCCTGCATTGTGCCCTGTGTTGCACTGGTGCCCTCTTTGAATATACCCTGCATTGTGCGCTATGTTTAACTGGCATTCTATTTCTATGTACCCTGGATGGTACCCTATAATGCACTGCTGTTTTAAAATAAATGAACACATCACTCCTAAAAAAAAAACTTTATGCTCTGTGGCATGGTCAGAAAAATATTTCCATTAATTACATTATCAGATAATAAAATATGGTAATAAATTGACTAAAACAGCACAACTGTCTTTTAATAACTTTTAACCAAACACACTGGCTGGTGTTGAACCACTGTTTGGCTATAAACACAGTGTTTGTACATGATCCCTAACTGCTGGGTTCACCGCCTGCACTTTCCCAGCAAAGTGCAGTCCTATCGACCCCCCTTATCCCTTTTAACTTTAAACACATTGCAAATTTTATTAAATTTAACTGAAATTTAAATACCATTTATACACTAAGCATAAATTTCAATGTAATCTTTTTATTTTGATATCCACCACACAATACATAACCCTTAATCCTGGAATCTTTTTAGCCAGTTATTGTCGCCAGTTAATTTGCCTTTTAAATTCAGAATCTGATAAACTGTTTACAATGGGTAACATAGGATGTTTAAAATTTCAACGTGTGAAAGAAATACAATTATTTGAAATAGGCATTTTGACCTGAAATTATTGTGCAAGTGTAGGCCAACTCTTTAATAAAACTAACAATGAAATTTAGAGACATTAAGACATTTTCTTTTGTTTTGGAAACATTAAGACATTTTCTTTTGTTTTTAGAGTGATGGCAGTAAATGTAGTTAATATTCCTTGTATCTACAGAACAGTATTCGTACACCTATTCGCAGTACGTTATTATATGGTGTTGAGCGAGACACCATATGAATGTCATCATGCACCTCAGCAGACTGCTGGTGGAAACCAGTGAAGCCATGTCTCATTTCTGATTAACTATTACCTCTGGCAGACTGATTTTTTGAACATTGTAACATAACAAAAAAAAAAAACTTCCCACAAAAGGTCAGGTCAAAATCTGCTCAAGCAATATTAGGGAAAAAATGACTTGTATTTTATGGCTTCATAAAATCTTGTCCCTGTGAAGAGAGTTCAGAAGGCAAATTAACAGAATCAGAGCTGGACTATCAGGCAAGATGGGGTTTCAGGTAGTTTAACATGTGCTGTGACCCGTGTAGGCGAGGCTCGCCCGCACCGCCTCGCGTGCGGCTCGTACATCAGCAGCAATCGCAGTATGTCACACAGCCCAGGCCGCTCTTTTATTGTGAGCAGAAGTGTGAGTCCTGACCATGGTCCAAGGGCACAACAACCATGGGCATGACCATGGTCCAAGGGCACAACGACTATGGGCACATGACCATGGTCTAAAGGCACAACGACCATGGGCACATGATCATGGTCCAAGGGCACAACCATCCCCTCGGATAAAACTAAGCAAAACTAAATTCCAAAGGCCTTTTACTTGTTCAAATAAAAGGGACAGGACACATACATTAGCATGTGACTCTGCTGCATGTTCAGTCACATTTTTCCCCACTAACATGAAAGACATAACAACCCTGGGATGGAAGCTAATAAAGAGCCGAACACACTGCAGGCAACCAGAAAAACGTGAGGCTGTCAGATACACAAAGGCACATCTAAACCTCTTGTGATTTACAACAGGTGTGCTAACTGCAGGTGCTCCAACACTGATTTAATCTTACAGCGTTCATCTTCAAAAGCATCTCGATAAAAATCCACCGCTGCTACAGCCCACTAAAACTTTGGATATCTCTCTAAAAGAGACATTTTTAGTTATGCAGTTGCACTAATTTCTTCATCTTCAAAGCGTAATGGTTATATCTCTTGTTCCTATTTTTTAATTTTCGTATTAACCTTTGTGTTATTTCTCTTGAATACGCCACAGTTTTGTTGGCATAGCAATATTATTTTTAAATGTGGTATGTATAGTCATTGCTTACATCATCTTTGCTAGCATTCTACTGTACCATTTGATAAATCTTGTTTTTCATAAGACCGAGTCAGACTGTCATGCTGAATGGGCACTGATACTACAGACTGAAACTCTTGATGGCAGTCGTTATACTTAACTCCTTTAACTTCTTTTCTGCAAAGTAATAAAATCAAGCAAAAATATTTAAAGTGGCAAATTAATTTCTTATACAATGATAATGATAATAACATCAGAACTGTTTGACTAATAATCTATCAAGTAAAACAGCAAGTATGGTTATTAGTGTGTCTGCAGTCTGAAGGTATTATGTGCTGACACAGCGGTGTAAACTGCAAGATGTGGATGATGAAATCCAAACATTTGGGATTCTCTGCAAACTGGTCCATCTGAAATTATTCCATTACATATATACATACATACATACATACATACACAGAAAGCAGTGATGGAAAAAATCAGACAGAAAGCAGTGGCTTTCTTCTGAAGCATGCTAGACTCTGACTGCATTTGAAACATCTGACAAAGATTGTCGTCATAATCTCATATTCGCATTTCAGGCACCTTTTTGAAATAGTCAAAGGTTGAAGGTATTATTCATCTACTTAAAAAAGTAATTAGCTTAATCTGACTGATTGATGGCAAAAGATAACATGTTGATAATTTAAATATAAAATATTTACCAGTTACAACTTAAATACATGAGAAAATGAAACCAAAAGGAAGTGGATATTTCCAAACAGCTCCGCAAATTGTAGACTAAAAGGCTGACTTTAATTAGCCGAGAGCTATATCAGTAATGTGTACCATAGCCAGTCAAGTAAAATCAATGTTTCAGTCAGAGCTCCTTAAGAGACTGAGACTAAGAAACAAGAAGGCTGGAAACAAAACCCTCATCGATATATTACAAATTTGCAAAAGCCACTGCACTACTAAGGAGAACTAACACAGCATGATTTCACTAAGGGTATGAGCACGTTCAAGGATGCATGGTCAAGCTGACCTTGCCATTCTCAGGTTGAGTCCCAATAAAACTGACTATGAGTTTCACAGCCGGACCTAGAGCTAAAGCTGTGCACGTTCATGCAAAAACGCGCATGATTTCTCACTGTGTTTCTGCTGATGGACGCTTGGGAAAGATTTGAGTTCACTTGAGAATCACTCCTGTTTGATAATCAGTTTCAGTCAAAGCAGCCATAAAATGCACATGAAACCAGCTCTTCTGGAAAAGGTGCTTGTTGAACATATATGTTGAAGTAGGTGCTGCACATGCAAAATGCCCAAGCCAAAGTGTCCTCTACCACCAACTCCACAACCCCACCAAACAAACAAGGGGGTCCGGTATCACAGCAAGGGATGAGGTTGACTACAACACAGAAGGCAAAGAGGACAAATGGCCACACCCAGTGCATACCTTGTCCATAAAGACGCTGTATTAGTGTAACATTTTGAAAGACTGTCAATAAAGACACCAGATAATGTGACTTTTCCTGCCAATAGAATTATGTGCATATGGTCTCATAGTTCTACACCAAGAGTCTAAAAATAACACTCCATGTCTTCCTGACACTATCATTTAGACAAATCTGTTTAGATTAATGGTTTGATTTTATTAGTTATGGACTTATTTAAACAACCTCAGGAGGTCAAATGTGAGGAGCGAGGTCGTTTCATTGCTAAGGCGCACGAATGCTTCAATTAATATTGAGTTGATTTAGTGCCTCGCAAGGCTTGGACTGCTTCTCATCTACTGACTTCTGTATTCAGCTGGAGAATATAGATACACAGTGAGCTATTTCCAGCCTACAGTGAATGAAGTTGGCACAGAGGGAAAAAAAGTAGGTACTCGTGCTTATTTTAAGACAGAACAGCTGTGTGATTATTTATGCTTAAGACAGCTAAATGATTGCAGTTGCATTTGCGTATGGAAACAAGCATTTTATAGCATTAACTATATTTACCTTAAAAATGCCCTGAAACCCCTTGAAGGTACTGAAAAAGGACACATGGATGACTCTTGACAAGAGGAGGCAGGGCCTCTGGGCTGACAAGAAGAGGGTCAAGTGGTACGTTCTTTCATCTGTTCTTTCTAGCATTCAGGTGGTTTGTTACAAATTTTATATATACTGTATATATAAAATTTGCCTGTATTTTTAAACCTTTCCCGTTCCCCATTTGGTCCAGTATACCATTCTCAACTTTGTATGCTTTGCTATGTCATACATCTTAGTAATTACTACTGAAACTGAAATGTTGGTACCATTAAAAATAAATGAGAACATATTCAATCCAAAGAATCTATACCACTTACAGAAAAAAATACAAGCATGGATTTGTGCTTTAACAGTGCATTCATCACGAACTAGGAGAAAGCACAAAGAACTAAATAAATGCACTCCAAAATAATTAATTTGCCACTTTAATAACTCTGTCATGGAGGACTGATTTTTCATAGTCATCATAAACCTTATAACGGAAGAAAGATGCATTTTCTTGTCAAAAATATGGTAACGTTTTTAATAACTTTCATTTCTAATATATATATAATATTTAAATATTAGTGTATTTAAAGTTGGAGTGCTTCAAAATTCAAGTGTTCTATTGATCAAAACAGAGCTATCATCAAAAACAGAAAAATTCATTTATAGGGCAACTGTAATCCATCAGTGTTACCTGTCGCAAGTCCATCCTGTCAAGTACAGACAACTATTATTGTTAAATCAATATTCTTAGTTACAAAACTTAGAAATTTTTATTGTTTTGTCATTTTTATCCACACAAATGTCATTTTAACTTCTTTCACCATTTTTGCATTTTCTTAAGAATTCCAAGAAAGCTTTTTTTTTCTTTTTTCACAAAGATGAAGATGTAGAAACTCCTTACACTGGAATATCTCACTTCAATCTCTATAATAAATGTGAGACGAGCCACTTCAAGCAAGTCCAGAAAATTGGCAATTGGTAATCAAAGCACTTAACACAGACAGAAATGTTTGTTTGCTTTTAATGGCTTGATATAAATATTCATTCATTTACATGATTTGAAATTATAGTCACCCAGTAAAATGAGAGCTTGGAGTGATTTTGCAAATATGAATGAATTACGTACGTCGAGCATGGGTGAACAGAACTGCTAAACACAATCCATACTTATAATGTCAGCACATGGGAGTTTTCTCCCAACACCATTAAAATAGTGAAAACCATGTGTGAATTGAATGGAGAAAAAGAAATCAAACACTTTTGATATTAAGATTTCTGTTTGAGTGAGGCACCGTTAGTAACTCAATTTCACTAATGTCTGTTACAGTGAGGCCATTCTATAACAGCAGAGTGCTCAGAAGGTGAGAGGTTCCCAGCCCACTGATTTGGTTGACGGGTGTCTGATGAGATATTGTGTCTGAAGTGTACTTTCATCACAGACGAGGTCACTGCATTCACTGTGTCACACACTAATGCTAATGTGCCCAGGACTCTATATTCAGCTATTCCAACTTTATAACAGCTGACATTTCCTATATTACTGCCAAAACCTCAGTGTAATTGTGCAAAAATCCTTAATACAATAAAAAGAAGCTGATCAAGAAATTTTATGATGACATGAATTGAACTTAAGGTATTGAAAAAGAACTGTAAACATTTATAATATTCATTTTCTTGAACTGCTCAATTAGTATACAGTAAGGCCTATAGCAAACTAGAATGTACCCAAGTCTATCTCTTTGTTTCTCTCACTCACTCACACACAGAGAAATAGAGTATGCATCACTGATTGCCAATCTGAACTCGTTAATCTACATGAACTCCAAATCTTTGGACTTTGAAAGGAAACCGGCATAGCCAGAGGAGACGTTGTTATTTTGCCTCTTCAAACAATTGGTGAGTTTGTATCTAGCCCTACCTCTATGCATTTGAATTTTGTATATTTTCTCCATGCAAATGCCTTACAAAGGATTGCCTTTCCATGCAAATCCAGTCTATTCTGCTGAAATACCTATGGTTTTTTTATAGACTAGGTAGTCTTGGCTTTCACTGGATAGTCAATCATCAAAATGTATGGAATTCCTCTCAAACTGTCTGAGTCCCATCTTGTGGGAAGCTTGGAAATGCTTATATGTCAGTTACGCGTCACACACTTCTCGTTGAGGACACCTGACCTGTCAGAACATTGTGAGTCAGTCAATCTTAAACATTGCAAGAAACAACTTAAACAACTTAAACCCTCCACACTTTACAGGACGGAGACATCAACAACATAGCATCCACAAGATTGGAACACATATAATATCTCTGAGCCACAGAATGCTCAAATGCCATTATTTTGGATAAAACACGGACTCTTGCTTGAATGGCAGCATCCGGTGTGACTTATGTGAGAATCCCCTGGTAAGTCAGGACAAGAGCATGATTAGTTCCCCAAGTGAGGGACTTGGGTCTTTACCTCAGCAGGCTAATCACTTTGTCTAGTAACTCTGTGGGCTGCAAGTTTGCAAGTCTGAGCCCCAGCTGTCCCCATAACACCTGCTCAACTATAAAAACCATATTGTCATTATAAAGGAGTGTTTGCTGCATTCATATTTTTTAGATGTTGAATTAGTATGTATTTCATAAAGGTAGACTTTTCCTTCACATACACAAAGCCGGATACCTTACATCTTCCTCATATGGACTTCTAGTGTGGGACTTTAATAGAATGAATGCCACTGCCAGAGATTAGCAAAGTTGGATGAAAGCTAAATTGTTGATACAATAATTTTTCAGGGCGTGCACGCATTTCAACCAGCACAATGTAAGGAATATGCAAATCCTTTGCAGTTTAACTTTTATTAGCAATACACATTATCACATGTTGTATAAAAATGCTATTCATTTACAGAGCTTTCAGATACCAGTAATTAAATATGTTAGTTAGATTGGTACCAGGATGAAAAACAATAAATAATAGCATAACACACATGTACAGTGTCTGAAGATGTCTTCTACAAAGACATACCACATATGGGAAACAGACATGCTTATATGGGCAGCACAGTGGAAGCCAAATGTCCTCCCAATTCACAGCCAGCAGAACAACAACACAATGTTTGAGCCCAGTTCAACACAGAGCTGTTCACTTTATTTCTTCACAGAATGTCCCTAATGTCTCCACTGTCCTTAGTGGGCACACCCTAGTTACGGCCCTTGTGTTGAGTTTGATGACCAGATCAAACCATGAAGGGTAGAGCAGGAATCTGTGGGCCTTTGTGTCACTCTAGTGTATTGCCAGAGTACCTTTTACATGTTCTTTCAACAAACTCCTTGTCCCAGATGTGAGTGTGTCAGGCTAGCAACAGGGTGCTACCTGAGTCAGTCCAGGCGAAGTACACACAGGGGAAACAAAGCATTCAGAGGTTTTCCAAGCCAAACCACAGGCTCAATATCCTACCAAGAGGACTATAAATGACAGTAGTACATGTTGAGAACTCTGAGCACTGCTAATTTCTTTTTTTATTGTTATGGATAGACATATTAACACAACTGATTTACTGCAAACAGACTGTGTGTTAAAAATATATTCAAACACTATGTCACCCCCACTGTGTTGCACGGCCCATAATTCATTGATAAAGCTATTGACACTGATACCAATACACGTGTTAAGGTCAGCTGTAACCATCGAAATGTTCAATGAAACCATGCAAAACAACGTTAAAACAGTCTAACCTCATGCTAAATAGTTGAAGTACAATTACAACACAGAAGCAATTGAAAAGCAAACTGCCGAGGCTTTGCTGAGTTTTTGTGTGCTCTTTCTGCTCTAGTTCTCCTTCGCAGCACAGCTGGCCCTCTCATTCTGGTTACTTCGCTTAGTCAAAACAACGGGAATTACATTCATGGTTGAATATTTTGTTTGCTGTGTTGGCAAAAACACAAAATGGCAAGCTAAGCTCTATGCCAGGCATATAGAGTACGATTTTTCTTACAAGCCACTTTAGAAGTGAATTTGAGTGAGATCTAAGAACTTTTGCTAAACCTGTTTTATTATTAACTTAATTAACAAAAATTTCAAAGAATACCTCCTCTGCATATCGTGCTGTGTGTGTTACTAGTGCTTACAAAGACAATGGTCCTTTAAGACTGCAGGAGACAAGAACATACTTTCAGAAGACTGGCCAGCCCAGGTGACCAGTAACAGCTGTTACCAATTTGGTTTTAGTTTTTAATCCCAGTTAACATTCTGTGCTGTGTTTGGTCCTCACAGCTTCTTAGGAAACTTTACTTCTGGTGTGGCTATGGTTAGATGTTATGGATCTTGGATTATTGATTATATAATTGCATTGTAACTCTTGGTATTATTATGCTGAACTATGTTAATTCATGCCTTGGTTCTATCATTGTCCCTGTCTAACCACTTCGTGCAGTGTAATGAGCTATGTGGCATTCAGCTGCAGTGGAGCTACCAGCTAATTGTTCTATGCAGCAATCCTGGTGACAAAAGGGTAATGTCTTGTTTTTTTAATAATATAACTAGTTGTCTTTGTAAACTAATGTATTTGCCTGTGTCAGCATGGTCACTTTTTCGGTACTACAGGGAAGGTAAGTATACAGTAAACTATTCCCAATATGTTTGCATTTTGAGGATTGTTAGGCATTGCAGATCAAATGCAGCTATTAAAACAAGATAAATGCACTTGTTTGAAATTACTTGTGTTTTATATACCATTTTTGTGGAATACAAGTTGATCCGTGAATCAAGTAACTTTAAATGATTTTGTCTGTTAAATGACATTGGCAAGAACATTAAAAAGATGGGAATCATACAACATACGATCAAAATACAAGCCAGGCAACAAACAATTCGTGTTTGTGTCTCAGGAGAACAGCAGCAGGGTGGGTATGCAAAGCGCCCCTACCCTGCCCAAGCAGAGTAAATAAGAGGCACCTTATTTGGCTGAGTGTCTGCTGAGTGCTAAACCACAGGACGCTTGAACCACACCTGCAAGCCTGTTTCACTGGGAAATTGTCAGTCCAGTCGCTGAACTGGGCTACCTTCTAACAAGCCACATATACCAACATAACAACAGGTCAAAATCGACTGCAACACGTTGTCGATTTATTTGAAGGACATAATCATTTTAACCATGCACCCTAAGAAAATGAGGCATATTAATATAAATCTTCAAATACTCAACATGCTTCGGATGTTGTCTGTACAATGTTGTCTCTGTGTAAAAGGGGAAGAATGACAAACAGCCTTTATCCCATCAGGAAAAAAAAACAGATGTAAAAAAAGTACTTAAACACAACATTACAGACTTAAAAAGTACAATATATAAATCTGTCCTTTAGTTAAGTCAGATGCTACATGCCTGTTTGAATATATCAAATGAATACGGCGTTTAAAAATAAAATTGTAACAACTTATTGGAAATATTAATGACAATTATTTCAAAACTTTTCAATTTCAAATAATGGATGTACAGATGCACACAAAAATGCAAAGCAGAACGTATGCAGATGGTCTCACAGCCTTGCTTGTACGATGAGAATTGGTGTTGAGCCTCAGATGTATAAATGTACATTATGTCTAGGCATTGACAGTGCCTGGAAAGGCAATGAGCTACTGAGCTCTGTTGATGTTTCTGAGACAACTGCACTTGAGACAAGCAATGATGTGGCATATGGAAAATGGCTACAACATCTCTTTCAAATAATGTGCTTAATTGCTAAGGGTGCTTTGGTGCTATTAATACATGCAAATGATGCTATTAATACATGTAATTTCCATCTTTTCTGGAAAAAATCAAACTGAATGAGCTTTAAATTAGGTCATATGAGAAGCCAAGCCTTATCATCCAATTATTATGAAACTAAAATGGCAAGCTGAAATAATTTATTCTGGCAGTGTAACCAAAGAAAGACAAGTTATGTATGCTTTCGTAGACAGTAAATTTAAAGTAAATTAATAAAAAATTAATTAAGAGGGCTGTCTCTGTTCTGGGAATGGTGGTGGACCATCTACATGTTGTGGCTGAGAGGAAGATGTTGACCAAACTCCTCTCTATCCTGGACAAGACCTCCCACCCAGTCCACAGTGTGCAGGCTGGACAGAGGAGCACGTTCAACCAGACGCTGATCACTGCCAAGTGCTCTGCAGAACGCCACAGAAGATCGTTTGTGGCTGTTAAACTTTACACCTCATCCCCCTACTGTAAGGGGGACTGTTGCAGAAACTTATCATCACTACTCATATATTCATATATATTTACTATATTTACTGTATTATTTTGTAGTATTCTATTTACTGTATTTATAATACAATATTTTTTCTTTCTTTCTTTCGTCAACTACACTCACACTCTAACCAAGCAAAGCTACTGTTTTCCCCCCTACAGTAATACAATTCTTTCAATCTTGTGTCATGAACTGTCAATCAGAGGACTTTACTCTAATCAGACACCTGTCAACCAAACAACGTACACACACATGCAAAGTGGGACTGTTTTATTGTTAAATGGCATGTTTCTATGTATTTCTTAATTTAAAAAAGAAACAGACACTGGATGTAAACAAAACACAGATGGTCTCAGCTTCCACATGACATGGTCCTTATTGCTTCATACTGTTCAACTGACATCCCGTGGCAAATTAAGAAATTTCAAAATGAACAATATTGCTTTGGTTGTTTTATATTCATTTTCTTTTCTTTGGACATGCAGAATAATGGATTTTTATTATAATAATGGTATTAAAGAAAAAACATTTTTAAAGTATTTTTACTGGTAGAGTATTATTGTCTGCCGTGAAAGCTTTCATTGGATGCATGTACAACTGCAACTACAAATATGTTGGTTCTGATGGTGCCTAGTTAAACTGTGGTACGTATTAATGCTTTTGCTAGAACCTGTTTTCGACTTCATGTTTTTTTCCTCATCGTAACATAAAATCAGATCTGTAATGGGAGGGTACGCTACATATAATTTATTTAATATTAACACTGAGACAAAAACACCGGTGCAATTTTTTTATTGCACACACGTCCAAAATATAAATCTAACCATGCAATATTTTGTCATACCCCAAAATATCATAAAGTGTAAACTGGTAATATCCAGCTGTATTAAAGACAGGCTCTACTCTCGGTAATAGGAAATATTTTGTATTTAATCCGCCTGTTGCGTGCGCCCGTCTTCCCGCATTCCGTTCTGCTGTCTCCGAGAAGCAATCGATTGAACGCAACAATACACAAAAGAAACATATTTTTCTACTTTTCCTACCTGTGTCCTTAAGCGTATGTCTCTGCTTTATCCATACAAGTTGAAATTCTAATATACAGATTTACAGAGGTTTACTTTAAATTAACTTGAGTAAAGATTGCCGTATCTCACACAAGATTTTTAACTACAAAACAGACACCATATCGGACATGCATTAAGACACGATCGATGACTGAGTTACACATTAAAGCATTATCGCTTAATCTGCCTTCTTAACTGAACAATGAAAGTGCACAGTTCTCTTATTCATCCCTTACCGTGCTTTCTACATTTTACACTTCAAGCCATTAAGGTTTGTTTGGTATCGGGAGAAGTACTCGTGATTAGTTAGAAACGTTACACTTAGCAAATTCTTATGAAAAATTTGTTAAAATATGTAAGGTCCACACAATCCTACAATGCGACGAAACAAAGAGTATTAATATGGCTGTTTCGACATATGAAGATTTTATGAAATGTGTTTCATCTTAATACGCGTACTACAATAATCTACGTAAATTTTTCTTGCGTTCCCTTGTAATTGTAAATACACCTGCTTTAAAGTCAACCTTAAACCTAATACTTTAATTTACATCTCTTCGAATATAAATTTATTATGAATTTAAATAAACATATAAATTTTCCATCTTCTGTAAATCAAAACGCACACAAGTTAAACACGAATCTTACCTGCATATGCCCCTGGTACATACTGAGATGTCGAGAGTGTAGTCAGATGGCTGTGTCTCCAGTGGAAGATATCTGTTATTTGACCTCTTTCAACATAAACTCACTGAAGGTGTTCATATGTCCAAAGTACTATTAAACTGAAATCGACATGCGGCAGCAAGTTGAATCGGCATCGACTGTGCCCTGTGAACAATGGTGAACGGGCTTGGCTGTCACATGCGCGAGACAAAAGCGCTGTCCTTCCTGCAGGTTCTGAAAGCGAGAGTTTTCCTCCTTCGCAGTCGGCGTTTTGACTAAGGAAGAAGCGCTGAAGCAGAACCGGCACAAGTAAAGTGGCGGACCACGATTACACGCTCTCGAAGACTTTATGTTGCAGACGTAGCCAACTCCCCGTTTAATAATGTGCAACTTAACTCATGTTGCGTGTAGAAAAACCATGTTATGTTGTTAGTCCGACGCGGACGACTTTCCTCGAAATTGTTGGTGCTCTCTCTGGGTTCCTCCCCTTTTTAAACACTCCTTTTCCTGCTTGCTTATTTCACTGTCCCAGCCTCTCCGCTCTGTAGAGCCGCCTCTTTCACTCACGTGCTCATCAACTGCACGAGGCACGTTTCTACATCTTCCAAATACTTTACGTTAATAAGATTTCATGCATATACATATATGAAGGGGGCCGTTTTCCCCCTCAAAATTGTGTGAATGGGTGGGGGAGGGGGGCGGTGCGCCTATATGACTATATATATTAATATATACATAGTTAACAGTGTAAATAATTTGAGGGCTGGGGGTGTACCCCCAGTTATATAGATGTAAACTTTTTTTCTCAAGTTTATTTATTGTTAATTAATGACAAGTACAGTATTTCAAAAAACATCTCAGTTTAAAAGCAGTTAGTGCCCGTTACGTTTTCAAACATTTTCTTAATACTGCACATGTAGTGGTTGAAAATAGGCCCCTGGTCACACAACCTTGTATAAATATTGGTGTTGGTATAATTAAACAACTTAAACAAACTAAGTTTTTAAGTACTTCATTATAATTGTATTCAGAAACATCATGCACAAACATTGTAAGACTACACATCAGATGATGCTAATGAAAGTGATTTTCTATTTCAAGAGTAAGTTTAGAAATAAGAAATAATCAAAAATATAAGAAAATATATTTAAAAGAGTATATATACTGTACTGATGAAATAACTAATACTATCGCAATCTAATTTCAGTTCAAAAATAGGATAGGGGGATTACTGCTTCCTTTAGTGTTTGTGCTTAACCTAAAAACCTTAGGTAAATAATGTGTATATGAAAATTACCACTGTGCAAATTTTTTGAGTAAAATTGCAGAGACAGCAAAAAAAAGCCCACCGTATCATATTCTATTCATATCATAGAAATGGGGTTTGAGAAGTTGACTCTCTTCCAGGGTTAATTAAAGTAGGGAGTATTCCATAAGGGGCAGAAGACATATTACACTAATCTGAAGCAGTGCACACCCAGCATCCCTCCTGCACTTATTGGTCCTTGTTTTACACCCTGAGGACTTCACAGACACAGTAACACCGCCTCCAGCTCTGTCATCCCTCCTGATAAGTGATCCTAACCTGTCCATTTTGCAGGTCATGCTTTCTTTAAGCTCAGAATTGTGCCTACAGCTCCATAACACATTTGGTGATCCCTTTTATCGTCTTGTTAACACCAACAGTCGTTCCTTAATCAGAAGATTTTAACTGTGCATGTCCGTGGCTTTCAGAAGACGTTATACAAAGCAACAGGAGACCCTGAAATGTCATTGCTAATGACAAGCGGGTTAATCTTTATAGCTGCATGACCTGTTGGTGATAATCTTGCATACAACATGTCTAACAAATATCTTTAATCAATTACACATTAGTACATTCACCACTACATGTTTATAAGATGTTATTTCTAAAAGCCTCACATTAAGATACTAAGAACAGGAGAATCTCATGCATTAAAATTAACATTATAATGACTGAACAGGTGTAGATCGGATTTTAGACTGTGTTAGGAGTCCAGATCACATGTGGCACACTGCCTGAACACTGTGTATACCCAAGGAGATGTTTGTTTTAAACTTATTCTACAAAAAGCCACTGGCCCTGAGACAGTATGACAATGTTGTTATGCCACTGAAAACGGAGAGCTAAACATTCTCTCTGAAACACTGTGCTTTGCCTGATCTTTCACGTGTTCTGCTATTTTCTCAATATATACACAAATGTGTACTGAGTTTTTTTTTCAATATATAGTCTGTACTAACAAGCAATATGACTTGAACGTAAATGAAAGTAAATTGTCTCCATGCTTTGTGCAGAGTAGTAGAGTAACAAAAGTTTAAATCTATGATATGGATTGTTAAATTATTTTAATGCATTTGGATTCTGTCACTGTATCTGATGACCTCAAACAAGAGGTAATTATAACTTTGTACCTTCTCACTGACATGACTGGAAAACAACTAAATATGACTGACATGTTGAATAATGTAACACAGCACATTAATATTGAAATATGAAAAAATGAATAAATAATTACAAAACTACAGTGCATTGCCATGCCCCAATTTGGTCCTGTCTAGTTCCTGTGTGATATCTTGGTTTATGTCCTGTCTAGTATGTCCACTTTCTATGTTAATCTTATTTCTCATATTCCCATTGAATTGTATTGGCGCTGACACCAGTTTCGAGCCTCTATATAAGAGCTGTGTTTCCCTTGTTGACATTAGTTAAATGTATGTTAGACAAATGTCCATTAAATGTCTGTGTCCTTCAACTTGTCCTTTGAATGTCTGTGTCCTTTGACTATGTTTATTGTTGCTTATACCTATGTTTCTTTGTATTTCCTTTCTTATTGAAATAAAACCTACATATAAAGTCTCCCATCCTCCAAAATTTTCTTAGAAAAGATGCTGTCTTATCCAGAACCCTGGTGAGCAGTCTCTCTTTCTAGCTCTGTCAGTTGTATTGAAGAACATCTCAGAAAGCAACCCAACCTTAAACAATACAGCTGCCACCACCTCCTGCATTTAGCTCAAAAATGAAAGACTACCTTATCAACAAGAATTTTTAAGGTAGGCAGAATAGTCTGATCAAAGTGATTCTTTGAAATGTAGCTGACCAGTTGCCCTGCAGGAGTCCCTGAAGCAGCATTCCCTCTCCAGCACTCATGCCTGATTCTCCACAGGATCTGGGAGCCTTGTGACCCTTTGACATGATTTCACAGAACCATGACCTACTTGGTTAGATTCCCCTGTGTCACAGTCTTCACCTGTGTCGGCAGAGAAGGAGAAGAGATACATACCCAGGTCTATCCATTAGTCCTTTTTAGGTTTTTCCAGTATACGCACAAAATGCATTGCACATATTTATACATGCTTACCTCTTCTTCTTCTTTATTATAATTATAATAATAATAATAATTATTATTATTATTACTTCTACTATGACTACTACTACTACTAATAATAATAATAATAATTTTATTATCTGCTTTTAGAATCCATATGATCACAGTATAAATTTTTTTTGTGTGTAGACTATGTTGATACACATTTGAAAGTATGTGTGTCTGGGGTGTTAGAGGGAAACCATAATTAATCTCAGATATACTTTCTAATCATATTTCAATGCCATCCGAATAAAGAAACGAGTTAATTATTTAATTCAAATATTAATATTAATGTGACCAAAATAGAAACGCTGGCACACCCGGGAAATCTATCAGCAATGTTACAGAAGCTATAATAATTCTTTGATAAAGTAGCTGATGTCAGTCACTATGAGTATCCTGCTGGAAAGCCTGACTCTGTGCGTTTCCTGCCGGCATCATATCCTCTCTGCATAACAGTGTGTACCTTGTGGGCAGCGGTACCCTGCCTTAACTCCACTGAGAGATCTGTCGATACTACGAAAGTTAGAGGTTAAAGCTATTAATGCTTTGTGTGACAGACTTTGTGTGATGTTGTTTTTTGAGATTCAAAATAATTAATGTCACACACTGTATACAAGTGTTTGCATCTTGCATTTCAGAATTAATTTTGGGGGGCATCAGTGAACGCATGTCAAATGCATTGATACTCAACAAATTTGCTGGTTTTTCAAATATGCTGTACTCGTGCCCTCATGTGAATTGAGACTGGTGCTCTGCTGTAGCACTAAGACAGCTTGTAACATTTCTGAACGTTATGCACATGTACATGCATAGAATGATAGTGAGGAAACAGAAAATCTTTACTTTAAAAAAATATTTACTTTAAAAATTAAAAAAAAAAAAATTTTAAAAATATTTACTTTAAAAAATAAAAATGCTTTTTTATATATTTATATAAATAAAAAAGACAATGTGGGAAATACTATTTTACATAAGAAACAAAATAAATACATATATATATTTGGATATCTACATGTCATTAACATACTATACTGTGTGAAAAGGGTTGCATTTAAAATAGACCCAGACCCATCCATCATTTTAATTTACTATAGCATTAAGTATGATTCTAGATGCAAAAAATTTGACCATGGGATAAAAGTAGCCCCAGGGCTTAAGAAGAAGCCAGGCTTCCCACAGGAAATTAGCTGTAATGGAGACAAGTTTGCAACTATGCAGTTGTTTTGAACAAGCCTGTTATCGACTTAATAATGCACAGAACTTTCCAGTTTTATCCAAATATCACAAATATTTATGCCCTGCAAAATGCAATCATGGACCCCAGCTGTTTAAAATCATTATCATGTGTTGTCTCTGTGATTCACAATGAATCATACACAAAATTAAAGCATTTTTTGTGAATTGTCACAGTATGTGAATTGTTACAGTATGTGAATTGTCACAGTATGTGAATTGTTACAGGGACAGCACTGACACAGTTCTGGGGAAGGAGTCACAGTGGAGGACCAAGAAATGTCTACTGAGGCTTAAAAACACAAAGTTATAAAATGAATATTAATGATTTGGAAATTTGGATGAGGTGTGAAAATAGATGATTGGGCAGGTTATTGTTGAGTTTTACCTGATTCCCTCATTGCTGACATCATGTCCCAATCTTCCTCATAATATGCAAAATGCAAAGTGCTGTCAGCATATCTGTGTATCTAACTCTGTAAGTCCCCAGCTCTGTGGGATCTTAAATTTTCCCTATAAAAGTATGATATTGTTGGTCATACATCCATCTAAGGTCCCCCGTTTGTTCACAAGGGTTTGTTTCATTAATAAATCAATTTATACAGTGCATGTCAAATAATGTACAATAATTGCACATTGAAATGTGTCTTTTTCATTAGTACAATAACAAAGACAGTTTGAAAACAAAGCCAATTTAATATAGCCTTGAAAAACGAATTTTTGAACAGTGTTTCAATAAACATTCATCACCACAGTTCTGACATTATCACAAAATAAAAGAGCAAATTATTTTCCTTTGTCCACAGCTGTGGAATGCCCCTGTGTGTCAGGTGCCAAACCTGACCTGAGACTGACCCCACATTCTTAGCAAACACTTCTTGACTATAACTCTTAAACACAAATCTCAGGAGCTGATATGTGATCTTGACTAAACTGGGACTTTACACCTTTGTGTCATCTCCAAGGACATAATATGACCACTTCCATTTGTGGTGGATCCTAGTGAGTTCTGCTAGATGCAATAGGGGATGCTATAACTCTGACCTCTGACCTGTTTCTGTTAAACCAGAGAGCGCTTTGGAAGGAACTAAAAAATCTGGACCTCTGTATCTCCTATGCCAACATGCTCTCCATTAAATTCAGGTTACCTGGAGGTCAACAGCACCAGGATATTGTTGCAGTCAATCAAAACTTATGTAACAGAAATAAATTGAATGTAGGACAATGATGCACAGGCAAAAGATGACTGATATAAGCAAGACAAGAATGTAACATAAATGGTTAATCAGCAAACTGAAAATAAACATTAAAATTTTTAAAATGTTATTTGCTTTTTTTAGTAATAATTTTATTTTTATACATATTTATATAGGTTTTACCATAAAAAATCTAACAATCTGAATAGAGGCAATGACCTAAAATATTTAATCTTAGTACTTGTTGATATTGCTCAATCATGAGTACATGTACAATATATGCAGATCTATTTCCCAAAAATTAAGTAAAATGAAAAAAGTCATCATAAGAATTCAAAGTCTTGTGTAAATGTTAGAAACATCCAAATGCAAGTATTATCAGAAGATATGAAATGAGTGAAAAACACTTTTGTTTTCAGTACACTGTCA
This sequence comes from Chitala chitala, assembly GCA_025773905.1. Taxonomy (NCBI): domain Eukaryota; kingdom Metazoa; phylum Chordata; class Actinopteri; order Osteoglossiformes; family Notopteridae; genus Chitala; species Chitala chitala. The sequence goes on from JABJVR010048213.1 coordinate 18,272, forward strand.
GTTCTGGAAAGAGGCTGGGAAAATGTTAAAACCTACCAAACAACACAGCATGTGTAATGTGACAGTAACAGTGAAACAACTTTCACTGTTAATCTACTGAAATGCTTTTTTAAATTCAGTTTTGGTATAATTTCATTTTTAAAAGTCACTATATTCACTTACATACTGTGACTGATCCTGTCTTTGCCATTTTGAAACTAAAATCATAGTAATGAATACACTTAGAATATACAGTTTAAAAAAAGCATTTATTCTCTCCAAAGATGGAAGTCAAAAGCATTTGTCCTTGGTCAGAAACTAAGCAATACAAAAAAGAAAGTACTACTATCTATCACTTTAATGAATCCTGTCTACTTCACTGACTAAACTCTGACAACTAATTTCATTCACCACTGATGCCTTAAATTACGAGGATTGACAAGTATAACTGTAGGTCTTTGGTGGCTTCTTATTGCATTTTTAATGGAAAAGAAAACAGGATTGCTTAAGGAGCCCTGGTTTGAATGCTTAAGTTTCTCAATCTTTTTGTCCAGTTCAGTTCTTTTATGGTTTACATTCACAATAACTGCTTTAATGTTAACAAGCCTATATTGGGATCAGTGTTTCACTTGCACAAAAGTATTGGAAGATGCTAATCAGTTTTTAATAAAGTCTGTCTAAAGCAGGGATTCTTAACCTTTTTGTGCCATGAAGCCCTTTGGCAGTCAGTGCAACCTTATGGCACTTTCTCTGAACAAAGTTAGCAACCTAAAATAAATAAAATAGCTCTAAAATAATCTAGTCACTGGATCTCATTCATTGGTCTGCAAGGATTTTCGTTAAATTATCAGGCAGCATGTAAACTATTCTTAGCAATAAAACCTAACGTTCTCAAGATCTGCTCTTTGTTTTGTTGGTAAGATTAATATACTAGTACAAATGATTACATAGCAATTTGGGGTATTGTCTCTTAAAGGGGGTTAGTGTACCATATTTCAGGACTCCAAGAGCAAACATCAAGCAGTACAATGGGTACTTTGTTTACACACAGCACCTTATCCCCAAATAATTAATTAACACTTATTTACTGTGTCTTACAGACACAAACACACAACTACAATTAAGGTTACCGAATGCTTTGGCTTTAGTGCTAAGTAGTATCTACACACCTCTGCAGACACAAACAGATCTTTTAAATTGTCACTATTCTCACACGCAGCATTTTCTTTTTGATTACCGGTTTTGTTCCAGCATCATCACCACAATGATCCTCTTTTCAGTGTTGTACAGATGAGACCCACATGCAAGTGAACAGATCGATGAATTTTATTTGCAAACAACAAGCTTAAAATACAATGAAACATAAGATTCACATTCACGGTGGTAACAAAGTAAAATGAAGCGGACATCCCACAGTACAATACCCCAGTGGCAGGTTACAGACAGGAATGACTTTAAATATACAGTGAAAGATAAAACCACTAACATCTAGACACAGTGACTTCTGGACACACAAGAAAATGACACAGACCCTACTGAGAGGCTGGTGTGCACCCTCAGTGATTGCGCCTCTAAAACTACATAATGTTGAAAATTACAAAAAAAAAAAAGAAAAATACAGCTCAGAGTCTTGTCACGACTCACAGGCTTACAGGTTTTTTCTTGTGAAAAGGATAAAACCAGGTTCCACTGGCATACACAGACATGCCCCATATCTTTATTTCAGCCTTCCTTACAACCTAGGACAGGCTCAACCCTAAATAACAGTCTGCCACTGATCAAATTAACAAACTGTCAGGAGATCTTTGAGGCTCTAGGATCTGTAGTCTTTGGTCTCATTTCTCACATTAAAAAAGGATCCTGCACATTGCAATAAATCTGGGACTATCTTTGGTTCATAAATCTTGTGAATCAGGAAAAGGGCCCTAATGACTAGACATGCAGTACGTTGGAATGGTAATGAACTTTGAAAGACAGTTAGTACCAAGGACCATCAGTTAAAATCGTGTCCCAAAAAAGCCTAGCAGCAAAGATCAGAACAACTGGAGCAGCTCAAGTGTCCTGTTAGCCATCTTATCTGATCCATAAACCTTCAGGGAGGGTTGTGCTGTTTATCATGGCTTTGTTTTCCACTCCGTGCGTCTCTCTTGTCTAAAATCATAATGAGCTCCCACATAAGTCACATGCCCACTAGCTCTTTGTCACACATGACCTAGAGAAGTTGTGGTTCATTTTCTGACAGCAGCATGCAGGCTGTCAGGCTGAGAAGCAGACAGTCTCTCAGTTGATCTAGCTGTACTTCTGCAATGTATCCAAAATTTTTGCTTGTTCATCCTGTAGGGTTCAACAAAACAAAACTTCCATACATTCCTCAGCCGTTTGTTTATCACTGTATTAATCACTGGCGTGTTTAATATATACTGACCAGTTGCTTTCAGTACCTATACAGTCATTTAAAAAAGGGTTAACAGGAACTAGTCTGACCAGCCATTGGCATGATCTGACTACCTCTACAATTCAGCTAAAGCTACATCCAGTGGTTGACTCTGAGGTTTAATTCTTGTTTAGATTAGCAATAATGATGACTTTCTTGTAATGCTGTGTATGCTAAGATGCACCATACCATACACAGCATTGCTAAGATGCACCATACCATACACAGCATTGCTAAACAGCACCATACTATACACAGCATTGCTAAGCTACACCCATTGAAAAACTAAATAAATGACCTATGGTGCCTATTTCCAATTTTTGTGACCATATGCACACATTACCTTATACCTTAAAGTTCCCACACAGTTATTCTGCACAGGCCTTAATCTGACACTGCGTCATTTAGATTCATCGTAGTGTCACCTCTTAATGCACAGAGCGGCTAAAAGTGGAAACTACAACATGTACACAGAGCAGCACATTATCTTGTCATACTACTAAGATGACAAATGAAAATTATATATTTGGTTGTTTGCCTGAAGAGATTCCACAAGGGTTGGGAGGAGGAGTGAGGGAAGGAGTTTACGTCTACTGTGGGCTCACTGATACAGCCCGAAGTCCCATTATTCTGTCACAGTGTGCCTGTGAACTGAATGCCTCTTTGAGTCCCAAGAGGCACTTTCTCCTGGGTACATCTCATCTCACTTGTATTTCTTCTGATCGCTTCTGTCCAAAAAGTTGTTTTTATTCTCGGTTTTGCCCTTAAGCTAAAACTTTAAACTAAAAATGTAAAAAAAATAAAAGCAAACATTTTTCAACTCCCTGTCTTTGTTCATTACCAAATCAGTAAAATGTGACAGTTTTTATTAAAAATATTCTTGTACAGGAACAGCTGGTAACATTTAAAAACACAGATATAACACAATACCCAAATATACATGCATGTATGAATATTCACACAGGTTTGAATATACATACATGCACATACAACACAACTTGCTTTCTATTTACATAAAAGCAGTCTTTTACCCAAACAGGTCAGGTCAAAAACCAGACTAACATCTATTTAAATTTAGATATTTAGACACAGCTGGAAGAATTAAAAAATATATACATTGAATGTGCATTGAAGAGTGGAATTATATAGCAATAATTGGTTGCTGTGGGGAGCTGTCTGTTCAGCGTTCATGGAAATTCAAATTTTATTGAGCTCAAAGAGCTTGGTACATTTTTGCCTTGCATTGTTGTTCTAATCTTCTCTCCAAAGGAGGACCAGTTGTGTAAATGTGGCCCCAATCAGATGTGATTCCATTCTATCACAGATGACAGAGCTCTTCACAGGAACCACTCCTGTTAAAGACTGATATAGGTGATGTTAGCATCCTGCTATGTAGAGGAATAGAGGCTTGGGTGCCTACAGACATACCACTATGGCTACAGTTGCTAGTTTCCTTTGACCTAACAAAGAACAAGAAGAATGTTCCCTGAGGTTAATCACCCCAAATAAAAAAAAAAACAATGTTCAAGGTGACTTTCTTTGTTTCTGATCTTGAGCCAATGAACTGTGGAATACATAAGCAATGTTGGACTCCACAAAACTTGGTTTTTCTACATTTTTACTCCCTTTCAGCTTCAATCTCAGTAAATTTCAAAATCTGCCACATACTTGACAGCATGAGTCGCTCTCCGTGCCATGTTGTTCCCTCAGAATCAGGCTGTTTGTGGGCTTGTACATGTCCATCTAAGATGAATTCTCTGTTTGTACATCTACTGTTACCTTGTTACTGACAGAACAATTCCAGTAACTGTCTGTCACCACATTTTATTGATGCAGGCAATACTGAAAGCCAACTTTATTTAATGTATGAAGTAACATTTTTCAGATTTTAAAATTTTGTAATTTGTGATTATTATTTTACCTGAAAAAATAAATAGAGAAAGAAATATGGCCTGAGAATCAGAGTATCAAGAAACTGAAAGTTGTTTTTCACTTTTTTTAAGCATGTCATCCTTGATACATTTCAAGTAACAGTATCCTTATTTTGATATAAAAGAAACAGAAAAACTGTTCACGGTAGTTTAGTAGGGAGTGATTTTTGTGTCATATAGAGAATACTGCATGGCCAGTACCAAGGCATTCCACTGAAGTGGGATTTACTGTACATTACAAAATGTGTTAATTCATTCAACCTTAGTACTATACAATACATGGAGAAAGAAAATGTGGCTGCCCCTTCTAACTGGTGGGTTTGGCTCTGCAAGGCACACCCATTGGTAACAGGTGCACAACATGACGTAAAAAACAACCACACAATCCTCATAGACAAACATTGGCAGTAGGATAGCTTGTCTTGAAGACCTGAGTGGTTTTCAATGTGCTGCTGTCTTAGAATGCCACCTTTCTACAAGGTTTTTACGAGGCTGTAAGTGTCGGTACTGTACAGTGAGAATGTCTAGGATCAGCTCAGCTGTGAAGTGGCAGGACACACAAACTCACAGAATGGGATCTGCTGAGTGCTGAAGCAAAAACCATCTGTGTCTTGGAAGCAACATCAGCAAGAGCTGTTTATCAGGGGCTTCGTGAAACGGGTTTCTGTAGCTAAGCAGCAAAATACAAGTTTTAAATCAGTGTGTGCAACGTCAGGCATTGGCTTGGGTGACGTAAAGCACACTGCCTTTGCACTCTGGAGTGAGAAATCGCACTTCTGCCGCTTGGAGTCCACCGAACAAATCTGGGTTTTGTGTTTACCAGATGACTGGTACTTGCCCATAGGTATAATTCAAATAGCAAAATCTGGTGAGCCAGAAATAAATCTCTGGGGTATTTTTTTTTTGTAATACTACAGGATACAGTGACATTGTACACATACTGCTTTCAAATTCATGACAACAGTTTGACCAAGGCCAGCATCTGTTTCAGCCTGAAAATGCCTCCTTTCACAGCTAAATTCAGGTTGAATATTTTTACACCAAGTGGAATAATGTTGAAAGTAATGCAATGGAATATGTATGTGAGAGCACATCTTATATTTTGGGGCACATTACTGTCTCTTTGGCATAATCTTATGAATATACCAATTACTCATGCATTACACTTCTGTGCAATTTATAAACGGCTTTGAAAATTTGTTAATGATTATTTCTTTTCACACATATTGCAAAAATTTAAAAAGAAACATGGCAACATTGCATCTGATGTTCTTCCATGTACAATGTACATGGAGGAACATCATGTACAAAATATATGAAAATGAACATGCAAGGATATGGTACTGTGTAGTTCATTTTATTTACTTGGCTACTTTCTTAATTTGGCCAATAATCAAAATATGAGTGTACATCAAATCATATAAAACAATACAAGTTATCATTAGAGCTCATTTCTTCTGTATAAATGGTCAAAAGGGACAGTTTAAGTAAACCTGAAATATACAGCACAAAGCAAGTTAAAGTACGCACAGATTAAAATGAGACAACCTGTAATAACATTTTACAGGAGCTCCACTAGCTGCTGAAACTGAAACAGTTCGTTTACAAGAACTAATTACCCATCTGCACACATTTTCTGTTGCTCTTGGAATGTGGAATGGAATATTTAACTGTTCTTTTGACATAAGAGTTCATTCATGCTGTCAGCTGCACATGATCCAACCAGAGGTCTGGAGTTCATTAAAGTAATATCATTTAATTTATCATTCAAGTAGAGGTGACAACAGATAAAGATCATTAAGTAGTTCACCCAATAAGAAGCCCTTTAAGCATATAAATCACGCTATTTCACAAGTTTTCAGGAGATTATTCACAACTGCTATGAATTGTTACTTTATCAGTGTTATTTTTGAATGAATGTATCTAACAATCAGGAGAAATAAACATATACACACACACCATCATTCTAATAAAAAGTGAATTGACTCCTTTTAACATTCAACATTAAATTAACAGTGATGCTCCTCGTTAATCATTCCCCCCAAAGTATTCATTTAAATATCTCTAAAATTAGGAGTTGCAGGAGACACACACTTTTGCTAATAAAGCAATAATAGAAAAAACTACAATGTATCAAGTATGTATCTGATGTCACACTGTGGGAAATGTTGAGATATATTGTATATAACTAGCGAGTGGGATGCATTAAGAGCAGTACTGATGATTTCTGGTGTGTTTAAAATACACTCACAGTTTTCTGTCATATAGATTATAATGAAAGTGTGAAAACCCATCACCCTAGTTATAGAACCAGAGTACATCTGGGGCTTCAGTTTAATTACTGTCACAAAGCGAGGCACAGCACGGTACGCAATAATTTATATGCCATATTTGGCATTTGTGCAGGGCAATAATTCATACGCTGTAGTTGGCATTTGTGCAGTGTGGAAAGTATTTACACAGGGTAAAAATCACTTTTGCTTATGATGTTATCTGTGCCTATATAT
>JABJVR010048214.1:6159-24573 GCA_025773905.1 Chitala chitala
CTCTCTCTCTCTCTCACACACACACACACACACACACACACATACACACACCTTGTGCCATTTCTTCTTCAGTGTGCTGCATTTTACAACTTGGATCACAAAGCATTAACATACACACACCTTGTGCCATTTCTTCTTCAATGTGCTGCATTTTACAACTTGAATCACAAAGCATTACACATATTGGACTGTTTCTTAGATAAGTTCCATTCTGCTAGTGTGCTGGTCTTCAGAATAGAAATGTGTTAAAATGTATGTAAAAAACAATACCACTTTCATACTTTTGCTCTGAATTTGCAATGTGCCACACAAAGTGTTTCAAACCCTTCAATTTACAAGTGTGAGGCTCTTCCTTTGAACTTCCTCCTCCACCCTTTCCTGTGGCTCTCTCCCTCTCTCCTCCTCTTTGTCTTTTTCTGCTTCACCTCTGGCAGGTTGTGATTTCCATTGTCAGAAAATTGCTTTTCCAATATCTGTCTCTTTCTAATTATGAGCACTTATAAAGAGGCCGTGTAACTAGAATACTAATAAATGTCTTGAGTATTTACTTTCTCTTTTTTTACATCCATATTTTTATTTTAAGGGTCAGCTAGAAGAGGTAAAAATGTGCAAATGGTCTCATCCTTTGGATTTTTCTCCCAGTAGCTTTGTGAAAAACAGATTTCTGCGTCCAAATAGTTGACGAACACTAGCTCCTGGGAAAATAATGAAATTATTATTGGGACTACAGAAAATATGTCTCCTTTGTTTTGGACATAACTGCTCAGGCAGATGTACAGATGATTTGTCAAAATACAGCAACCAAAATTAACCTACAACCAGTAGCTGTCTTTTCTCTGAAAATACATATTTCACTTTCACATACACCTGGTGTACATTTAGCACGTTACAGCTTTCTTGTAACAAACTGCAATTCAGTACCATTGCATATCAAGCCATATAAAGTGTGAGTCCCAGTGTGTTTGGTTTAAAACTGCTGTATCTGAGTTCACTCACCAGGATAACTGCATTGTTTGTCACCTCAAAAACGTGAGATTTGGATGTATATTTTAAAGTTTCTGCCCTTGTTTTCGGTTATGTTTCTTACTGTTTATCAGCATGGACGTTTTGTTGTTTATTTTTTACTCTCTGAAGGGAAGACTGTCCTAACAACGTCCACCTTGGAAGGAAATAAGAATAAATTATGTTTGCAGACGTTTCTCATTTTACCTGCCGTTTTCGACACTTACAATCGTTACCTGTGTCCACTGTCTTGGAGATGTTTCCTGTATTGAATAAATGACAACCACAGCTGCTTATGTCGTTGAAACATAAAATTTCTTTATATAATCTTATGTTAAACACTGGTATTTAGAGTATTTTTCTTTATTGACGAAGATGTCTCTGGTCATTTCCTTGTACGGATGTTTATCTCAGCCTGAAAATTTACTGCTTTGCCACGTTTTTTTTTTTTTAGAATACAATGCATTAATAAAAACATAGTTTTGAAAACAAAAAGAAATAAATGTGGATACAAATTATCCTGGATAAAATATATATTTTTTCATTTGATTATCTGGCCGAATTATTAATATACGATATAATTAAGCATTAACGTTTTTCATTATATGAAAATAGTCTCTAACCAGAGAGTTAACATCTGATTTCCCTATACTACGCATTCGTTCTTGAAAAGGAAGAATAGAAAAAATAGTGTATGCAAATTGAAATTACCATAACAACTCCATCTTTCTCAATTATTTTGCGTCGAAAGAGTTAAATCTTTTTTACAGCCATTTCACCGTACTTGATTGACGTATAGAACAACAAAATCCCCAAATCCACCAATCAACAAACACATCAGATAACCCACGTGGGAAAGATGTACATTCATTGGTTAGTGCTGCCCGTGTTGATTGTAACTGGGTCGAACCCCACGTGGAGATTTCATTCATTCATTGATCAATTCCTCACCATCCCCCACATCTTCTATCAGCAAATTTACATTAACATAAAACGGAGAGATCCTGAGAAGTAGCCCAAAAAATAAAATATTTTACGCATATGCACTAAATAAATCGTATTTCAGTATCAAAAGAAGACATTCTGGGAATAACAACATATTTTATTAGGCTCTATTATCTCATTATACCCTTCCCTTTTAATTTTTCTAAACCTTATGATTAATGTTTTTCAACTGTAGCTACATTTTTTTTCGTCGTGTATAATGCTAGATGTTTGAACATTATTATTGAAACATTTTTAAAGCACTTTTCTTTGGGTTAAGAGTAAAGCAAGTGGCAGTTTGCGTTATATGAATATTTTTACACAAACCAAATACAGCAACACCGGAATGTGTTCACATTAAGGTTATAAAAAAACAAACTGAAAAGAAAAACTAAGGGAACCATAGTTTGTTTGCTATCGCTCGTCCTTTCTCGTTCACACTGTGGCAACAACTGTGCGTCTTGTTCCCCTCTCCAAGAAAGAAAAAAAAACTCCTGTCTGTCCCATCCATTGAAAATTAGAAGGGGATCAGAGAGGAAGGAGAGAGTGAGAAACAGAGTATAGAAGGAAGGAGTGTTTCTGAAAAGACTGGAGAAACCAGCGTAACAAAGGAAGCTGCCGTTGCGTTGCTTGTCTTGTCCGTCTCAGGAGCTCGCTAGTATATTTAGCTTGTAAAGCTATCCTTTCTTCTTTGGCAGAATTGGTACAGAGAAGATAACGCGGAGGTGGAAAAGAGTGCGCATTTTTAGAAGAAGAACAGATCTCAAACGACAAAGTGCTGACTTTAGATTGCTCTAAGAATTTCGCTTTTAAGAACATCGGATGGGTCTTTAGCCAGTAGTATTTTTTAGAGCTGAAAATAACGCAGAACAAAGGAAGTCTTGAGTGGGGTATGTGCGAGACAACGTAAGATATAACAGTACTGCTTCGGAAACAAGGCCCGATGCTTATGTGAAACCAAGAATATCAGCTTCATATATTTTCCATCGGAGTATTTTGTTAAAATCGGACTGAGAACAAAATAATAAAACGTCTAAAATGTTCCCTCAGAATCGACCCCCGGTAAGTATATCGCTGTACAGTTAAAAATAACAGTACTCTTACAATTGATCCACTTTGTGGTCGTATAGCGTCAGAAGCTTATATGCACTTGAAAATGTGTTTACTTGGATCCAAGACAGCATAACTTGAACTAACAAAATCCACGCGATAAAGCGTTATTTAACTCTAAGGTGAACGAATATTATAGCTGTGATCTCAGAAGTATCGTTTGTTCGTTTACCCAAAGCATGAATCAGATGAAGTGCTCCTTAATTCCGATGAATGTAGTTATGGTGGAGAGGGAGAGCTACTATAGTGATGCGTTTCCAATTAGTTGGGTGATGTGTGTAATGCGCTCGACACGTTTCATGCAACCAGGTGTTTATGGGAAAAAATAATAATTTTAAGCTTTAAATGAATTTACAAATGTTTGAAAAGAAGCGATCGTTCTTTTATAGATGCAGTTTGTGTGCTCAAATTGTCATACAGTACTTTGAAAATCCCACCGAGATTTACCGCTCACAGTAGAGGCTCCTGTTTACAGTAAACGTATTACTGACTTCTCTTTAGTTACCGCAGGTAGCTGAGGACGAATTTCTGTTATCTCTCTGTGTGGCATTTCCAGTAAAGAACTTTCAAAAGATACATTAATTTGGAAGTAAATTGATAGGTTAAAATATGTCTCCCTGCGTGTTGTATACTAGCAAAATGACCTAATGGGAATTTGTGCACAGAAACAATAAAGTTGGTTTTAAAATAACCTTTTGGGCAGCTACGTGGTCCTTGAGTGCGGGTATAATATTTGCAGTATGTTTATACCTGACCCATAGAACAAGACAAGATGACCTGTCATCATCCCACCAGATATGATGGTTCCAACACTGTTTTCCCAACAGTGGAATACAAAAGCCAGGAATATTATGACCCAATGGGCCCCAAAATCTTTGTGCCTCTACCATTCTATATAAGATGGTGGGTGTGCTGGTGCTTGTAGGACTGTGTAATTTTTCCCAATAATTTCTCCAGAATCAAAGGAGGAGTGTTCCCTGCTGGTGTCCCACAATATAAGGTTGTTTGGCTCAATTGGTTTCAGTTCAGCATCTCCTTAACATATTGCCCAAGTGTCTGCAAAGGGGTCTTGAGCGCTGGCTGAGTACTGTCAATAATAGGATTATTTAGTTTCTTTGGCACTACAGTACTTGCACTTTAAAATCCAGCAATGTGTACTTAATTGTTCACTGAACTTTTGTCTGCTACCCACACCCGACTGTATAATCGGCTGTATTAGTGCTAGAAAACAATGGTAACAGTATATTATGATGAGTGTTTATACTGCTTAAGAAAAGCATTTCATAATAGTTTGTTTAAAAAAAAAAACACATTTTGGTAAAACATAATGTAAAATGTTTTGAGAATAAATCACAGCGGTCCTTTAAGACTTCCAGAACTTCCTACATGCTACGCATGAAGTGTAAGTTGTTAGACTGGGAAAGAGAAGGCATTGACAGTTACCTGGAATACCTATGAATCGTAGCTGTCTTGTTGCTGTGACTTAGGGCCTTAGCTGACTGGGGCCATTTGGTATGCTGGTCAGTAAAATGCTGTCCTGTATGCAAAAAAGAGATGTGTTGTTTTCTTATCCTAGCTGCTGTTAAACATCAGTGAGAAATGTTTGTAGGGGCTTTGGCATTGTTGGTGATATGCAAATTTACATACTTAAAGGTGTGTTTTAACATTTTTTTGAATAAATTTAAAGTGTGCATATATATTTTTCATGGTTGGTATGTTTTATGATATTGGATCTTGACCACAGTGCATTTTGCTGTTTGGAGAATACGGAGAGTGAAGTCTGGTGTGAATACTTGGTGGTGATTTCTAGCCTCTTTCCTTATGTGTACACACACACACACACACCCCACCTACCTACCTCTCCCCTCCCCCATGTTTTGAGCTGTTGCTACTATTCGGAGCCATCACCACAACAGCAGTTTTAACTGGGTTTGAGTCAATGCAATGAAACCTAAATGCTGTGCTTTCACCTGAATCTTACTGTAAGAAAATAAATTATTCGTTTTGGCATATTATAACTTTTATCTTTTTTTATTCTTTTTTTTGGATTGGTATAGGGTCATTTAAAGAGTCTTTATTAATTGAACTATACATAATTTCACATTAGAAAATCATTTTAACATATTACGACCAGATTAATTAGAATTTGCATTACCAGATGGGAATGAAGTAATTTAAGTGAGATTTGTTACATTGTTATTTTTTATGCTTTTGTTTAATCACAGAAAGATTTCCATATTGTAAAGTACTAAGTGTTTGCACCTATGGACCACCTCATATATAATTTATAGGTGTGAAATAAAATGGCCAGGAATTCATCTGGCCTGAAAGAAAAAATGTTAACCCTTAGTGGTCAGTGCCTCGTTCTTTAGCATCTTGACATATGCTTAATAGTTTTGTGTGTGTGTGTGTGTGTGTGTGTGTGTGTGTGTGTGTGTGCACGCACATGTTGTAACTGCTTACATGCAGGACCAACAAAAAGAAAACTTCTTCACCCACGATTCTTCATCCCCATTTTAAGAAATTTGATGCCTAAAGTGCAGTTTGGCTCAGTGGCAGTTACTTAGCAACAGCTGAAAAAATATGAAGTGAACAATGTCCGTGAGCCTGACTTGTAAACAGGGCCATTTGTAAGGATTGGTATGCATTCACATTTGAAGTTGCCATCCTGCTTGTATTTATACTAAGGCAAATGCTCAGAGGAAGACTGTTAGTGTTCTGTTTGTGAAACCTTATATTTAGATGACACTTAACTTTTACAGCTGTGATATGAAAAATACGTATTTACCGAGTAACAGAATCAGTGTTTTCTGCTTTGTTGCCTGTTTGTTGCCATGGAGAGTTCTAGATTGGACATTAGAGGCCTGCATGTTCTTATGGCTCATGTACTATCAGGTTTCCCAGCATTACAGAGGTAAACATAACTAAAAACCTGGTCAGTGTTGTTGTTGTTGTTATTATACCTATGATAGTGTTTGACTCAAGTGCCAAGCACAACCAAAAACTAGTCCATAAAAACATCATTAAACAATTATTTTTCTATATTTCTGAGTATAAAAAAAAAAAAAACACTAACAAAATCAGCATTTGTTTTAAGCAGCGAAAATGCAGCATCTTCAATGTATGTTATATGCCTCTATTAAATGGTTGAGCACTTCCACAAAGAGTTAAGGGCATATTGACAGGATGCAAGGGATGCCAGCTGCCTTACCAATGTGTAGCAGAGTGCTGTTCTGACGTCAATTAGGCACACAACAAGTGTGGCATAATACATAAAATTTTAATTATGCACCTTAATGCACCTTAATGCTTTTTTTTTGTCATCTTGGATGTTTTGCTGATGCTGGGGAGACACGGGTAAATATGGCTGCTGCTGGTTAAGTTGGTGGGTGAAGCTGTCAAGGAGCGACGACCCCCCCTCGGCTGCTCCTGTTCTACCGTCTGTCAGAGGCTCATCGATCCAGGGGCCCGACAGGCATGCTGTTGGAGAGATGGGGTTGTCCCCCCCCCCTTACAGCTCGGTCCTGTGCCCTCAGTGGCGGGTGATGGCAGAGCAACGAGCAGCCCCTGTGGAAAGACCTAAGCCAGGTTTACGTAAGCGGTGAGGGCGTGGCTCGGAAACCTCAGACGGAAAGAACAAACAGTCCTGGGGTAAGCTAATAAAGGAAGGCACCTACACCAATTAACAGAGCTGTCGGGCAAACTGTTCCCTGTTGCTAATGCATCTTGACAGCAGAGAAATTTGAATAACGAGCTTTAAAAAAAAAATAAAAAGTTGGTGTGTTAAGGGGGGTGAGTACGGCGCAAATGGAGTGACTTGCGTTGCAGTTTCTGAAGGAGTGGGGCTGTCTTTGGCAGAAGTGATGTTTTGGATGAGGGAAAGCGGGCAGGGTTCACGAGCTAGCCAGGCTGCAGGGAGATTCTTTCAAATGCAAATACCTGGTTGTTCTTGAAATTGCGTTTTAAGTATATTTTTATAAGACCAGCTGAACGTAATACAAGAAGTAATATAATTTATCATTTTTTTTTTTTTTTTTCTTGCATTGTGCGTTTGGCCCAGAGAGGATTTTGCAGGAATACTGTGGACAAATGTAAAGCGAGATTCCCTTATCTGTGTGTCGCTCCGTTGCCACCTTGCTCCTTGTTTGGTTACAGTCTGGCATCTTCACTGTGTTGGCACAGGTGATCACAGCCAGGCAGTTACTCTAGTACTCTACTCATATGGATAGCAGGCTCAAGTTGCAGAGCCATTAAACAGCAAAACTAACCCTTCCTCCATCAATTCCCCCTTTGCCTGATGAACAGTGAAGGTGTCACTTCGGACTCCTGCCAGCTAGTTAGACATGTCCGCATAAGTGCAGGAAGAGGTGTGTTTGTGAGATGGGCTGCATTCCTGCAGGTGTGTTGTCAGTGGTGAACTCTGGGGTCGGACAAACCATGACAACGATATCATCACTGGCGGTTTTGTATGCGGTTCTGAATAATGACGTGACTGAGGATATCAAAGTGCTCTTTCTGTCAGTGCTTTCTTAGAGCCTTGGTTTTAAATATGTGTGGGCATGTTCTTGGGTTTTGGAAGACAGGCAAGTGAACATGACGATTTAACCAAGGAGGCTTCAGCTCCGCAGCTTCACTTGTGCACACATGCATTAGTTTAAATTGAAAGTTGGAGGTGCTGCCAGTAGGCTATGGTAAACTGTGCACAAGCAGATGTGCGCGTGTGTGTGTGTGTGTCTGTGTGCGTGTGTATTCTCTGGCCACTGTAATCTTCTGTAGGTTTCTGGTTGTCAACTGGTAATCACAAGAAGGTCCAGCTAGTACCTCCCACCCCTCACCCCCGCCTTTCCATTTAAAAACCAATGGAGTGAATTAAACCCTGATTACAGTCAGTTATTTTCTTTCCTCCTACTTCAAAAGTTTACCGCAACAACCCGCTGACGTAAAAAAAAATATATATATAATTTTTTAAAATCAGGAGACAGGGGATATTGGGAAGATTGACTTCAGGCTTCCAGGATCAGCATACAGGGAGAAGTATGCAAGTGTGTCTATCATGAGGTTACCATGTGTTGGTTCCATCAAATCCCAGATGGAATACTTCTTTAGGTACTTAAATGCATCTGACTGGATTGTTAATTCCTCTGGTAAACACTCAGCCAGCATAATGCCTGGAGTGCGTAATCTGTGCAAATTCTTTTTAAATGGCTGCATTCTAAACAGTGTGGTTCATGGCATGACTCGGCAAAGCACCTTGGTCTTCATCTCATCATCCTGCGTAGACCTAGACACTAGTCCTTAGCCAAAAGAGACGTAACTGACATGTAGGAACTGAACCGATATCTGAATTTTCAGTGAACATGAGCCGTTGCCCTTTTTCTCCTTGTTTTTTCATGTAGTGGTGTCTAATGGGTGTGTATTAAAAGTGACATCTTTAAAATTCATGTAGTGAATGTAGCACCAATGAATTGATCCCTTGTGGACAGTGGGTGGTTTTCTCAGATGATTTTAGCTGTTCTGAACACAAACTTGCTTCAGCTAAGGTGAGACCTGCAGTGCTTCATGTGTGCCTCCCCCTCTTTCTTTCACCTTATTTTTGCCCCCCTCCCTCCTGGTTTGAGAGAGAGCAGATGAAAAAGTGAGAAATGTGCCTTCCGCACTAAATGGCACGGCTTGTGTTCTGCAGACACCTTTCTGCTGCGGGTGAAGAGTAATTACTGCGCGCGCCCCGCCTGTGTGCGCTGCTCCTGGGGCAGGGATCAGGGCGGTAGATTGAATCACACTGCTGGGGGAGGGTGGTGGGGGCTGCGCCGGTGGAGCTCGTTAGAGCCTGCAACAATGACTGGGCCCGCTGCCGAGCTGTGCCGACTGGAGAGGCCCGGCGCTCCCCGGCGGTGCTGCCTCTGTGTGTTTCCAGCTGCCTGCGCCTTGACATCACGAGACCTCTGTGTCTATCACACACACACACACACACACGGTGATGGACAGAGTGGGTTCCTCTTCACACAGCTCCACTTGTATTGTGTGTGTGTGTGTGTGTGTGTGTGTGTGTGTGTGTGTGGAGCAGCCAGCCCTACACTGATGAGCACAGACTGGCTCTGGGTAAACATCACAGCGCTCCTGCTTTGGCTCTGTGAGTGTGGGAGGTGTCCTGGGGCTGGAGGAGACACGTCAGGGTCCGCCATTAAGACGCTAACATCTACTCCAAATGACAGCGGTGTTCTTCACTTGGGTTTGAGCCGCTTTTGTAGAGTCGTCATTATACTGCACAGGACGGCTTTTTAATTATTCCTGTTTAATTTGTGTGATGGTTGTGCCAGCTCACCGGGATAATAATTTGAATATGATTGAGCAACACGGCTAATTACGTTTCTGAATTTTCCTTTGCCGTGAGCTCATTAAAAAACATAATTTTAAATGCGGGCCGTGGTGGTGCCGGTGCTTTGGGCCCTGAGGAAACGTTTACCTTCAGATGGGACCCGGTGGCTGTAATGGACACTGGGCACACAAGCAAACCCTCCCCACTCCACACACTCACAGCACACCCTTTATGTGCCCACCCCCCACCTTGCTATTCTGTCCTGACTCACAATTGCAGAATCCTCTGGAGTGGGGGTGGGGACTGGGCAATAATGTGTGGTACTTTATTTTCCATTATTTTATTTTTAAGTCTGGCTTAAAAAAAAAAAAAAAAAAAAACAAGCCCCGTTATTTATTCAGCCCGCCAGCGGTGGGTTTATCTGCCCATTTTCCCCCTCCCCCGTCCAAGTACCTCTGCCTTTCTTCTCACTCAGGTCGTCATGACCTAGCGGCCACTTCCCATCCCTTCCCCACTTTGTTGCCCCTCACCCCCAGCTACTCGTCACACAGAGCCCTTTCCCGGTGCTGAAGCTTGTCAGACCTGTCGTTACCCATTGTATTGCTCACAGTGGCCCTCTGTAATCTGTTCTGAGCTCAGAATGGTGTTCTTCAGCACTCGTGAAGCATTGCTGTATCCAGCGTACTGTGGTGGAATAAAGTGTTTGAGAAAGTACTTCTCCTTCAGTTCTTAGACAGGTGTTCTCGTCTTGGACGATGCCAACCTGCGCCTCCGTCTTTTCCTGCAGGCGCCCCTCCAGCCGCCCCCGGGGACCACGGCATCAGCGGCAGTGGCAGCCGCAGCTGCTGCGTCTGCCACCCCACAGTCTCTGAAGCTCACCTATCCAGAGACCCTGGATCGCATCAAAGAGGAGTTCCAGTTTCTGCAGACACAGTACCACAGGTGGGTTGGCCTGTATACTTAGAATCGCCTTTGTTCCACATGGCCAGGCGTTGCCGGAGCAAGTCAAACGTGAAGCGCCCAGCACAGGGAGCCTGTTGGCTTTGACTCTGCGCAGAATTAGACACCATTGTCCCTTCTTCCATGTTAGCATCTTCGCACCTGCCTTATCCATAGGTACCAGACTGTTATAGAACCATAATGCTAATAAACAATGATGTTTTTTTACCGTTTTAACAGAGATGCCATCTACTCCAAATGGACATTACTTGTATAAAACTGCTGACAGAACTTGTTCTAAATAGATTCTGTGTGGCAGTCTTCAATACTGGAAATCCAGATTCAAACGGATTCTTTTGACAGTATTGAATATATCAGTTAGGGTATAATATAAACTGTTACTCGATGCTTTGAGGCAAAAAAAGTTAAGACGATGTACCTAGGTTCCCAAGCTGTAATATGTCTGCAAAAACCAGCGGAAAATTTAACATAATTATGCAGTAGTCAATCAAGCAGAAGATGTCTTTAGAGTTTAGTTTGTTAAAACTACTTCTATTTGGTTATTTCTATTGTTTTGTTTTCTTAGTATAATAAATTTGTACAAAATTTAAATACAGACAGGACACCGATTCACTGCGTATTTATATGAATAAATTAATTTTTTTTTAAATGACAAATGTATTTTTACTACAAAGTGACAGCTGTGGACTCAATTACATACAGATGCTACTCTGATTTCCATAGCGTTATGTTCCGATAAAGTTAAGATATCGTAAGGAATCGGCTTTAATACACGTAACCTAACGAACACGATAGCCTGGACTGCCATAAAGATGTCCTGGTGTTGCGTGTAGCTTGCCAGGAAGAATCAAAATTCTGAATTTGGCTTTTGCTGAATGTGAATATACTGTTTTATCTCCGTCGCCATCGTGACATTGAAATAGTGTAAAACGATCCATCGTAGTCCCAGGAGCGCCTGTATATATATATACAGTTTTCTTATATCTACCAGCCAGTTTCAGTTTCTACGTTTCCCTGTTTTTCAATTATAGAAGTGTGCAGTTTAACAGCCGGAAACACTGCTGCAATGGCCATTAATGATGTGCTTTGTCTTTATTATGAAATTTTACATAAGGGGGAGAAAGCAGAAATAACCTTCTTTACATTTCCTCTTTAAGAAAATTACACATGATAAACAACCAGGATTTTAGCAAAGACTATATGAAATGTGTAATTGCAAATCTTTATTATGTTTACCTAAAGTTTTTTTTTTTTAATAAATGATAACCAGTATACACAAATAAATTTTAATATTCCTTGCTAATTTTATGCCCCAGATGTAGTAGAATTGGAGCAACAGAAAAACGTGACAGTTGTCTTGCAGTATAGGCAACAGGGGGGCTCTTGTTATTTAGCAGACAGGACTTCATTAGAGCTTCTTTGCTTAGTCACACGGAACAGTATGAAAACCATCTCTGTTTTTTATCCCACTGCCTGTATTCTGATTGGATGTCCACCTGCAGAACTACATAATATAATGTTCTTGCAGTATTACTATAAGTATGATGAAAAATGTGTATAGACAGACAATTTTGTGCTAAAATAGTCCAATACAAGTTCAGTATATCACAGATTGCAAACATATCTGTTGATCTGTACAGAAATATTGATTATGGTATGTTACTCTGCTGCGTGATTTTTGGGAATGTATCTCCCGCACAAGATGAGACCTGCCTGTGCAATAATTTCTGTTCCTTTTACAGTACTTTTTAAAATTATCATCATTTCTGAATTTTAAAGTATTGGTCGTGTTTATCTTGGGCCACTGAAGACTCGTGTTTCTCGTGTGGTTGTGTTGAACGCATCAGCGCCCGGCTGGACTGAATGGTTTTAGTAAAGTGTCCATAACGGTACAGCCAGACTACTGCTATGTTAACAACCTAGCTAACTACAGTGTATTAAATTTGACAAAAACATTTTGATGGGAAGACAGGCATAAGTGGTAGTACCTTTCTCTGTGGGTCAACTGCTAAGCACCCTTAGAGGAAGTATTCTTCATATTCATAATGTAATGTAGGTACAAAACATTCTATTCAGGATGCAAAGTGCCATAAATGCACAAAACTATGTTTATCTTGGCCAGCTACGTTACTGTAAAGCTGACTGTGGCCTTCAATTCTGCTGCAGTCTTGATGCCCCCATGGTCAAAAGCACACATGGCTAGCTGGCATGGGCCACGCCCAGGAACGACTGCAGAACTGTAGCCACAGAGCGTTGGCACGTTCTGTCCTGGCACAGCCACTGTGTGGGTGTGCCACTGCTATGACCAGTTAACAAGGACTCTACGCCTCGGCACTGGCAGACAGGGGAGCGTGGCACTGATCTGCGCATCACGTGCTGTTGAGGTGACAAATGGCACGTTTGTCTGGGCACCAGACGGTGGGCTGTCCGGCTGTTGTTTTACCTGCAGAGATCAGCAAGTGCCACACTGAGACTGGCCTGATTGGGGGAGCCCTGGTGAGAACAGGGAGATGGACACTAATTGGAGAGGGGCGGAGGCATGTTGGGGAGAGCAGTGCAGGGTGTGAGCTGGCCCTCTGTTGGTTAGCCAGAATGAGGACATGGTGTTCTGCTGCACAGCCTCCAAACTCAGCTGCTGACCTTGAGATTCTTAATTGCATATTAAGGGGATGTGTGTTTAAGGGTGCTCTTCAGGGTCAGTGGAAGGTGAATGTTTTTGCTGTGTGTCTGCCTTCTTTGTGTATGCACTAGCTTTTGTTTATATGTACCTCTGTTTTGATATGCCTTTGAATTTGTAGGAATGCAGCCAGACCCGACTAGCTGTGCCTGGAGCTGTTGCCAACTTTCTCAGGCAGGATTTTTTTTTTCCTCCCCCCCCCCCACTCTGTCTTGTTCACTTGGCACACCTTCACACAGTCCTGGCTTTAATTTTGCATGCCAGATTCCACAAAAAGCCGCTTTCCCCCCTCCACTGTGGCTGTGTATCCCGGCTCATGCCCCTGGACCCGTGGCGGTTTCTCACAGTACAGGCAGAGAAAAGCATCCTTCAGCGGCGGCGAGTGACGCCTCGGTTCGATTCCGGATAGAGAGACGTGGATGGGGAGGGGGTGTGCAAGTCCCAGCTGAAGTCGCTGTGGGGGGTGATCCTGTTGGCTAAGACTCCCAATTGATCTTCACATGCACACCCCATAAGGTCTTTGCTACATGTAGGCGTTTCGGGGGGGGTGAGCGGCCTCTTGCCTCCCATTTTGATACTCCCTGGCGTGGTGGCGTGGGAGTAAGTTCAGCGAAAGGAGGCGAAGGCCAGTTCTCTTCTCTCGTGTTCCGCTTCAAGGGAGCTGGAAAATGGGAAGCGCTGCAATTGTGGCAGTGCTGTGCACTGCAGTGGTGAACAGCAGTGCTTTAGTCACACAGCAAAGGCCTGCGCTAAGTGCCCGTTGCAACTTGTGGCGAGGGGGTGTGTTCCATGCAGTCGTATGGTGCACGTCACTCATTGCTCATGACAGAGCTCAGATGAGTCAGTTCCTGCAGTCTGCACAGGACATCGTGACTGCGCTGCTGTTCAGCATCCCATTACAAGAGGATTAGACTGCCTGGTCCTCACTACGGCCGGGTACAGCTGCTTCCTGTCTGCACCCGGGGAGCCATTCTCTAGCGACAGCAGAGCCTCTGACTGTTAAAAACTCAGTGGGCCTGTTTTCTCAGCCGTGTATCCGTACATGCTCAGGTGTGCGCTTGAGACATATTCCTCATGCAGACACGGCAGTCTTCACATCGCATTGCTGGTGCAGACTCCCTTATTGATGAGATCGAGTCACGCACAAGCTCAATGGTCTCAGAGAGAGCTGCCCCGCGGTCTGCACTTCAGCAGGTTGATAGCCTGCCCCAGGCCTCCTGCGCATTTAACTTGGCATTTGTGTTATTCTTTCATGTAAGCCAGAGAGTGTGTGTGGCACACCCTGTTTACATTTGGAAAGGGGCTTGTGGTTAGGGTTTTTCTTGCCAGAACTTCAATAATGTGCGTTGTATCGTCATGAAGCCTAAATGGCTGTT
Organism: Chitala chitala; assembly: GCA_025773905.1. Taxonomy (NCBI): domain Eukaryota; kingdom Metazoa; phylum Chordata; class Actinopteri; order Osteoglossiformes; family Notopteridae; genus Chitala; species Chitala chitala. Next base: position 20,585 of record JABJVR010048214.1, read on the forward strand.
TTTGAGTTCGTTTCTGCCGTGTGATCCTGCCCGTGTGCATGGAGAGGCATGTGCCAGTGGTTTTTTGTGTGTGTGTGTGTGTGTGTGTGTGTGTGTGTGTGTGTGTGTGTATATACACACACACACACACACACAAACACGCGCGTACGTGTGTGGCTGAATATTATTTGTCTTTCTGTCAGAGTATAACCCACAGCTGGATGTTCTCAAAATGTACAGCATGGCCTGAGCTGTGCGTGCAAAGATTTAAGGGTCAGTTGCATTGGTGAATTACAAATAAAAAGATTTGATTAATACAAGTTAACTTTCTTATCACGAAATGTTAATTGTCATATTTGAAGTTCTTCAAAAAGTATGTCTGCTAAAGAAAAATGCTTCCTGTTACAATTATGATATTATACATGCGTGCTCTACATAGGCACTTGAATTTTTTGGACATGTGCAGTTATTGTGGTTTTCCCTGGATTAGCGTAGGTTGTAAATTGTTTAATTAATGAGGAGTTACATTTTAATGATCTCATGATGTAGTATTTAATTTTACGGTAGTTTATCCATTTTCAAAAGATTTTGGTTGTTTATAAAGTTAGAAGTGCAGTCAGATTGGACTCCAGAGTGTTGAAAAGTGCCACATCCCCCTGTGTTCAGATGATCAGTTGTGATGCTAAATACAGTATAAATGGAACTAAAATTAAATGTGTTACTATCTGTGTATTTTATGTCCAAAAAAAACCTTAAGGGTAAAATCTTTGTGAAGAGTTCAGCTACTCAGTTTGCTGAAGTAGTGAAAAAGTGTTTGAAGGTGTACAGATTAAAATTAGCTGCTGTATGATTTAGTTTGATTTTTTTAGTAAACTCTGTTGCAGCCTAGTTTAAACAGTCCTCAACAACTTTTTCTGTGCAAGTTTTTATTTATTTATTTTTTTTACTCTACATTTTTTTTCCTCCTGTGCCTCCTTGCTTATCAGACTGTGACTACAGGATTTGTTGTCCACGAGGGAGTTTTTCAGTGCCATAAATTGAAAATCTTAGATTGCACAATTGCATTGATGGGGGGATGGGGGGTCCTACATTGATTTTTGTGTGTGTGTGTGTGTGTGTGTGTGTGTGTGTGTCTGTGTCTGTGTGTGCGTGTGAGTGGTTGCGTAGGGGGGTGGGACTGCCCTGTTTTTCACACAGAAGAATCCTGTCACCCTATTCAGTATGTATGCACGCATATATATAACAAATTTTGAAAGCAGAAACGAAATGCGAAATATGCATTGATAAAATTCACCAAGCGACGTGTGTACCACAGCTGATGTCGTGTTTTATTGTATGGAACAGGTGTGGACCAGAGAATGACACTATTGATTATTGTACCATTAACACTAGTTGTTCACAACTGGAAAAGCTTCTTGCAGTGGTGCTAAAATTATGTTCCTTGATAATTGTAATGTAGCTGCGTTTTTTTTTTCCCCCCCCTTTTGTCCCCAGAGGAGCCCCCCCCTCCCAATAAAGTGATGAATTATAGTTTTATACTTTTTTTTTTTCCCCTCATTCTCCAAGGCCCTGCAGACTAAGGGAGTAGAGGAAGATGCATCACCATATAGTGGACACCCCAGAGACCTCTACTGTCCCCTTGTCACTTTCTAATGCATTTTGTTTAAAGAGAACAGTGTTCACACACAAGTGGTCTGGTATTTACTTAATGATTTGGACCCATGTCTTAGTATATGTGTATATATTTTTATTTCTGATAAGGACTTGTGTACAAGAGTATTGATCTCTCTGCATGGACTGCCTAGTGTTCCAGCTGAACCTCTTCACCCTAGCTCTTCACCCTAGCTCTGGTCTGCGTAAGGGTATGCTCTATTTTCAGTCTACCTTATCAGTAGAATAGCCATCCTTGACTGTAACAATAAAATAAAAAAAAAAAACCAGCTTGATTCCTTTGTGAGCATTTTAGGCAGTACTGCCGTTAGCTGACGTCGATCAGAGCGAATGTCAGCCCTAAGTGTTGGTTTGTGGTGGACTGATGTATGAGAAGTTGGCCCTGTAGATCAGCTGCTCCTTTCTGAAACTCGTTTTCCCACTTGAAGTAAACTTTGCAGATGGGTTATTGTCTGCTTTTAAAGCCCAGGTTTAATGTACATGTAAATGAGCTGGACTGCGTAGGTAAAACCCTGAGCCTTCTCTAGGGCACGTCCACCCCTCCTGGTTGTTAGTTTCACTACATAAATCAACTTGTATTCACTACCTCGCCAAGTACTGGCTGCTAAATCAGCAGCTACCTGTTCAAGCATTTTGCCATGAGATATATATATATATTTTTTTTACTTTAAATTTGTAATGTAAGTAAGCCCCCCCCCCCCAAAATGTCATAATTGACACTTTCATTGCATAAGTAACAGTATTTAATTGACAAAAATTATCCTGTGATGCAAATTCTGCCTTCAGTAACTCTGAACCTGGTAACAGCCTTTATGTATAGCCATGTTTTAATATATCTGCGGTGTTAGGAAGAGAAAAAAGATCTGTGTCAAATTTACATATGACTCATGTGGACATGAAAATACCTTGATTTTACTGTGATTAAGATTGCTTACCATGGAATTCATAGTTCTGCCTGTTTGTTAGTTGAGACTTTGCATTTGTTGGTGCAGACATTATTTGATCACTTTAGGATCTGGGCAGCTTTGATATTTTGGACGCTTGTCTGACGTGGTGTTTTTCCTCCTAGCAGTTCCAAGCTTTTCCCAGCCTGCCTTCCGCTTCAGATTGACCTGCAAAGGGAGCTTGTGCCTGGGCACTGTGAACCCTGCGCATGCAGTGGCTTGTTTTCTGAGCTAATTACATAAAGACTCGCGTTCGTTACTCAAAGAATTGCACCGTAAGAACACACTATGTGAAAGGAGCTTCATCTGAGACTGCTTCTGGGTTAGTGTACCCGGCACCCGTGGCCCGAATCCGTGTAAGTCCGAGAGTGAAATCGGAGCTCACGCCCTCGTTGCTCGTCAACGGGTTTTTGCCGTCTTTTAGGTTGAAACGCATGTAACTTTCAGACTCGCGTGACTCTATGGCTAAAAGCAGTTCCTTTATCTCAAATGAGCGTGAATGTTTCCAAATTCCCAGGGTTGTGCGTCCCTTTCCGTCTGTGCACGTGCGAAAGGAGTCTGGCGGACGGAGCTGTCTGAGTGCTGGCGGTGCACAGGTTCACGTGGCCTACCGAGGATCATCTCGTCTGCTGTCGCTATGGGGACAGGAGCAGACGCATTCGGCAGTGTGTCTCCATCATCCCCGCCCCCCTCTGTCACAGTCTGACTGCGGCTCAGCCAGCCAGGGACTAATTATTACTGGCAATAATTTCTACTTGAAATTCATCCTCCATTCCCTCCCTTTTCTGGGCTTCGCCACTCACTCATTCTGCTTCAGTCTGGGGTATGTGCACACACACACACACACACACACACACACACACACACACTCTTTCCATGCTCCTCGTCTGCATTGTGACATGTTTGTTTGTGCATCTGCTGTTCTCTGGAGGCGCGATAGGGGTTAACCTGTAAATAGGATGAACTAATTTATGCTGTTAGAAAAGGTTGTGCTAACAGTGTTGCTGTTTAAGTTCTCTGTTCGTCGTGGATGTTTTACGCTGAAGTTTTTCCTCCATTAAATCTCTTGTCCTGATCAAGTCATTTGGTGTTTACTTGGTTAAGAGACATTTTGACTAAAACTCCTAATCTGTCTTTAAATTTGAGCGGTTTAAGCAGCTTGATGGTTAGTATATTACATATACTAAGTACAGCATATTTGGGTTCTGGGGCAAACTGGGAACAAAGTTCTTTTGGGGTAATGTGATTCTGGGACTGCAACGTACTGCTGATGTTGTTCCTATGAGCCAGTCCAATCTGACTGTTCTACTGCTCACCTCTGATGTTGTTCCTATGAGCCAGTCCAATCTGACTGTTCTACTGCTCACCTCTGATGTTGTTCCTATGAGCCAGTCC
>JABJVR010048215.1:0-25110 GCA_025773905.1 Chitala chitala
GGTAATTAATTTTGTGCTTTAACATCAAATTTAAAGCTTCACACACAGCGTTAATGCTGTTTTAACAATACCCGGTTACTGGGGCACTGTCTAACCCCCCCCCCCCCTCTTTTTTTTTTTTTTTTTTTTTGACTAAGTGACCTGACTGAGCGGCATCTCAGCTCAGCAGACGTCAGGCTGTTTGTGCTGTACACCCTGTGACACGTCGGCTATGACCTGTGGGGACAGTGTGGGGGGGGGGGGCTGAGAGGAGACTGTGGAAAAACAGTTCAGAGTCCAGGCCACCCGGAGGCCCGGTCCCTGTTTACTCAGCCCAGACTCAGAGCCATCCGCATCACGTTGCCCCCGACTCACACTCCAAAGTGCGCATCGTACATCACCATTTACTGCTTCTATTTAGAGGAGAAGCCTAATTTACGACTGCAGAACGTCAGTGCCTGACCGTCTGGGCAGCAGGACACGAGGGATCACCGTGTGTGGGTGAGGAGTGGTTTAGTTCAAGGCGCACAATTTGAAATTGTCGCCCATTGCATGTCTGTAGAGGAAGGTCCATTTATGATTTATATGTATATATGCGGGTATTAGCAGTGGATCATGCAGGGATTGGGCAGAGGAAGTGCTTTCAGATGTATAAGGCTGCCATTTAATGTGTGTGTGTGTGTGTGTGTGTGTGTGTGTGTGTGTGTGTGTGTGTGTGTGTGTGTGTGTCTGTCTGTCTGTCTGTATAGCTGGGGAGGGGGAGGGTTTGTCATGGGTTTGTACACTACCTGCTGGGTGAAAGCAGGTATTAAGACACGAGCTGCCGTCCCAGCCTGCTTTGCATGCCCCAGTGTTCTGTGTCGTGGGCAGCTGGTGACGCTGTGCTCAGGAAGCCGTGCTCGGCGTAACGATGCTCCTCCGACGGCTCCTCGTCATGTCTGTCCGACTGTCTGAATGTTTCTCTGTCATCCTCATGTCCTGTGCATGCAAGCACACGCACAGTGCTTTCGTAACTCTGCTTCCCGTAACTGCAGAGAGAAGCTGTTGGTAAAGGGGGGGGGGTAAACCAAATTCCATTGTGGGCGTGGCAGACAGTGTACTGTCATAACCACACCTAAACCCAATGCATCACCCAAAATTAAGAGAACAGCCCCAAAAAGAATGTTAACAGTTTACATGATACAAGAGCAGAGCTGGTCACAGAATCACTGTGAGTGGAGACACGCTAGAAGGTTTATGTCCGGGCCTCTGCTGTGTGCTCAGTTGCAGACACGTGCTTGCACTCCGCCTTCCTCCTCTACATGCCGGCTCGTGCGGTCACATGGCTACATGATTAGCGAGAGAGACCCTCAGAGCTGTTGGGTGAGGGGAGGGGGAATCGTGTTGATCGTTCATATTTTCCGAAGGAAAATAAACGTGCAGCATTTGATTAAAGCATGGGAACTACCCTAGCCTTTAGTCAGCTCTTTAGAAGATGGTCCATAAATCCAAATTATTCTGAGGAGGGGGGAGGTCTGACATCACAGATGGATTATATTAATATATTTGCAACATCAGAGTGCTGTTGTGTCAAGTCGCATATTTCTGTTAGACCGCTGGAGAAATATGTTTTCCTCCAGTTCATGACTATGCAACGTTGTTTGAAACAGGATGGTGGTTCGGAGTCACTGGTACTGTTGAGACGTCTCTTGGGAATCTTAAAATTTGGCGTTGGTAGGTTAACGAGCGAAGCTCCTCGATGGTTTACAGACGTTTTCTGCCCTTTAAAAGCAGCACCACATTTGGGCAAATTGGCGACGTGGATATTTAGCCAAGAGTGAATTTAGCTGAGACTGTTGGTGGCCAGTGAAGCAGCCTCTATGTAAAGCTGTGACGCAGAGTGAGCTGCTGCTCTTTATGTTCTCATCCTCCTTAACAGCTCCACTCTGTGGTGACATGGCACCAGGTGGGCCACAAACAGCACCCGAGTGTCTTATTCACGTCTCATCTGTAAGCATGTAGTCATGGCTTTTGACTCCACCAAAAGCAGAAGAGCTATCGGTCATCTCGCTGGGTCTGGTTTCTGAAGTGATGAAGACGACAGTTGCAGGAACAGCTTTGTGGAGCACCACTTTGACACATTCTCCTGGTTCTGATGTGCTCAGCATCGCCACGGCGACCTCGCTGTGCTTGTTTGTGGTTAATCTGGTGCTGTTAGGGAAGATCGCCTTGAGCCAGGAAGTCGGTTTCATCTTCACTTCATCACACGCCCCAGAAAGGCTTTGTAGACTGTAGACTAGTCTGCTGTCACAGGGCGTCTCATTGAACTTTAGCCCTAGCAGTACTTTTCATTTTTAAGATGTTTCCAGAATTTAAAAGTTGATCATCTTAGTGATTGAAACAGTAGGTGCCTGTCTTAAAATAAAGTCCATCAAAAGAAAATGCTTCTCCTCCAATCAGAGCCACCAGATTTCACAGTGAATTTGGGGTCTGTGTTTGCATGTATGTGACAGCCACAGAGAAGTGTATTTCAAACCTCTGATTGTCTTCCACTCTGTTTTACTGCTTTGAGGAGCATCTCAGCACTTGTGAAGCATAAAACATGATTGCACACTTTGCTGAACTGTTAAAGGTACTGTGAGGAGAGCAGGGAGATGGGCTCTTGCTGCAGAGAGCTCAGTGAGCCTAGAAGAGGACAGGCCTGAAGATGGAGCTTCTGACAACCGCTGTCCTTGCCAACACCGCGACCTGTGTTGTCAATACCCTCGCTTTTCTTAGCGTGGAGCTGTCTGGTGAAAGTGCATCAGCTTCACACAGAATCCAAAAAAAACAGACATAATAGAGAATTCCAGTCTCTCGCAGTGGTCGACGTTAGCATTCCATTAAGGCTAGTAATGCGTAGGACCGAGCGGCCCTTGGAAAACACCCTAGCAGCTGCCAGGAATTGCGGTCCATTCGAAATAAAAGAGCCACAACATCTGGTTGAACTGGAGAGAACTTAAGAGAAACGCGGTCAGCTGATGTCACACATGCCCACCGTTCTGGTTTGCCTGAACATATATGAAGCTGTATCGCTCTGTCTCTCTCTCAGTGCAGAACTTACACGTTTAACATGTATGCAAATGTACAGAACTCATACGGCCTCTTTTTATTTAGCCCAGTGATTATGATTTCTGAAGTATATGCAGCATGTAAAATTAATTGGTGATGCTTTTTGAAGGTGTATTCTAAACATTGTCGTAACATAAGACCATAAATGGATCAGAAACAAACCTGCTGGAGCTGTTAGTGAATATGAAATGATCAAGAAGTCGGATTTCTCAAAATAAAGTTCAAACCCATATATAGTTAATGGTATGTTGATGTTTCATGCTTTCACATATGAAGTCTTAAAAGCATTAAGGTAGATGTGGTTAAAATAACTATGTCTGCATGAATGCTACAGTTTTATGTTGACAGAACTGAAGTTCACTTAATCCTTGTTAACCGATTTGTAAGATTAAGGAAGAGATTTATTCATTAATTCTGTTGTGGGGCTCATGGGCTGGTTAAGAGATTATTTAGGTTTGTCTTTTGGCAAAAGACCTGTAATAAAATTGCTGACAAAAAATTTAGTTTATTACACCTCGTTTTGCGTTAATGTCCATATAAAGATATTTAACGTTAAAACAGTAGAGAATATTCTGATTTTATCCTTAAATATCCAGATATTTTTTACAATGACTTTTTACTTTGTATCTGGACTGCAGAAATGCTTTTCCATAAATGTAATAAAAAAACAGCACAGTGACAGCACATGGATTCAGCATTGCTATCGTAATTCATACAACAAAGTTTAGCGTGGATTAACACTGGATTATATTTTAAATGGAACGACTGCAGGTGGGAGTTTTATGAGAACTGAACACAGTTTTTCCTGAGAATATAAATTACTTGGAATTTGTAAAGCTGTAATTATTCATAACTTTTCAGCACAGGACATTTTTAAACCTCTGAGTGATGAATCTTTATCCACGTGAATCTTTTTTATGGCTCTGTGTGTAGTTCAGAGTCCCTGGTAGAATTTGTCACATCCTGAGCATGATTAATGGGCAACAGCAGAGGCATCTCCCAGATGCCCCCTAGTGGTCAGAAAAGCACTGCTCTGTCCACTGGTGGTGGCAGAAGCACTGAATACAGCAGACTGAGCATGCAGGTACTTCTAAAGCAGAGTGTGAGGAAGGTCCGCAGGCTAAATGGAAGGCATTGACTTAATGTCACTCTGAAATGATGACAGCAGCCCACAGGGGACAGACACGTGTATGACATCATCTGGGGGAAGGGGGCATATGTCCACCATCTCGACTTGTTCAGAGTGGGAGAGTGATGTTCAGGAGATTGCATGAATGTAAGGTTGAGGCGCTTTTGTGTGTAGTTAACAGTCAGCTGCATGCTGGCATTTAGGTTCCCAGGAGGCTGTTGGTTTTTTTTAGTTTTAGTTAGGAGCCAATCGTTCAGCTCCGAGGAAGAGCAGAAGAGAGTAGTGTGGATGCTCCTGGTGACCTGCGTGAGCTGCAGGCGAGGCCCAGCCTGTTTCAGGACAGACGCGGTGAGCCGGCATTCGGGCCGGCCTCAGCAAATGAGGCAAGCTGAAGCCCGTCTCGCCGCGTCTGCATTGTGCCTGCCCTGCCATTGTTTGGCACACAAAGGTCTTCGCCAAACAGCTCACAGCACACAGCGGGGTCATTCTAGGCCAGAAGCATCGTCACCCCCTGCCCCCAACTGTCACCCACACACAAACAAACTTTACCCAGTTTGGCAGCCAGAGCTGTTATTCTTTTGAGAAAATGCATGTTTATGTAAGGAAAGTGTAAATTTTGCCTTACAATGTATGACTTTTTTACACATTTGATGAACAAAGACTAAATCAGATATTTGTAATTCCTCCACATTAATCTGTGACTCTCCTCCCCTTCTAGATTGAAGATGGAGTATCTTGGAGGAGACACTGTGAACCCATTCCCCCCAACCCCCCAGTGTATGTGTGCAGGATCCCACTTCAAGCCCCACCCCAATGGAGGGGCCCAGCCACAGACGACCCGCTGCTTGCCCTGGAAAACGGTCAACACGCCTGTGCTCTGTAGCCTTTCTTCTCCTGAGTGGAACTAGCAGCAGCGTGTCACTGTATGGCTTTTCTGTTTGTTTCAGTTCAGTGGCTTTTTCTTTTTGAAATTATTCTTATTTCTTATCAGCGTAGGGGCAGGTCTCGACTGAGTTGGACCGAACGTCCACACACACACACTAGTGTGCGCAGTATCAAGCACCGCTTTGACATCACGCTTTACATTTAAATGGTGCCTATCGTTATTTTAGTGTCTGCATTAGTCTGAAGATAGGCCCACTGAAACGATGTCTCAGGTAGTGTCTCGACTCTCGTGTAACAGAGCTGTACCAGATTGAGTGCGCGTGCACCTGCGGGGCGCCGCGGGATCCATTGACCCGCGGTATCACTGTCAAGAGACACCGCATTCAGCTGGAGGTGACGTAAAGGAGCTGTGGTAACCTGAGCCCCCTCTCCCCCTTCAGCACAGCGTGCTGTGCATTCCGGTTATGAGAGAGCGCTGTAGAGATGGATAGCAGCGGGCAGCTCCACAACCCACCCCCCACCCCGCCCCCCCCCAGCTTACGCACATGGCCTCTTCCCTTTCCTTGTCGCCGCCAATGCCGTGCTGGACGAAAGGCAAAGTGAGGTGGTGGTAGGCTGAAGGGCGGGTGGCGGAGCTGTCTGTCTGTCTATTCTTAGAGACAGAAATCCACCCAAATGGGCCAGGTGACGCAGCAGCCCGCTGGTCCGCACCAGAGTGGCTGGCACCGCCTGACCCAGATTGCCCATCCGTGGCACGCGTACGTTCAGCCAGCTCCAAACACTTCTCCTGTCACAGCATGTTTAACGTTTCTTTTAGGCACGAAGTCCAGTTTTTAAAGACAGAAACCAGTGAAGAGGATTGTTTTTACCTACATTTGGCCCCTTTTTGGGTGGAAGGGGTTCCCTTGACACAGTGCGCATCAAAAACAAGAAATGAACATGCAAATGAAATTTCGGTACCTGTTGTATATTCAGAACTGTTATGTTATAGCTTTAAGTGTCACTTGTACACGGTACAAAGCCCAAATAGTATGTCTGAGGTACGCATTTGACAATTTCAGGGTAAATATGGCAGCGTTCTTGTTTCTGCTCGAATGGTGAAACGGAATTGAGGTAACGTGTATGTTGGCGTGAGTGTATTTCCTCAGAAGATGGAATGTTTGCCTTAAAAGGCACTCTGTTCCACATCTCGCCAAATGGAATTACACAGGTGTAGATAGTGAAAATGTGGGGGGGTGGGTGTTTACTATTGAAGAATGAGTGCTGAAAACAAAAAAAATCAGCTTGCAGTGTTTTATACACGCCATGCTTTTCCTCTTTTTTTGGGGGGGAGGGGGGTGGGAGGGGATGTAGTGCTGGTTACACGGGAGCTGGCTGGAGCATGGTCCTACCATTTCACTGTCTTACAGTGTGATTTTTGTCACTCTGTTTACACGGTACTTATAGCTCGTCAAAAACCCACAGACTGGGCAGAACACTAAAAGCTCACCTCATGCACAGTGAGGCTAATCATATCAATGCAATTAGTGGTAGGAATGAACATGAATTTCACTGGAAGCCCTGTGACCCCCTGCAGCTTGGTGGCTTTAACGACAGGCGCTCTGGCTTATTGAATCTCATACTGGACAGAGGTCTGGATTGAAGAACATGGTACAGTAATGTGTGTTAGCTTTATAATGAAAATGGATGTTTATCAATGTTTTTTTTTTTTTTTTTCTTTAAGGGGGTTGATATATGATCGGTTAAATAAAAGTTTAGTATATTGAACAAAGTTTGGCCTTTATGCTTTTTCAGTTTTGATAATATATTTAGCTGTAACTTCACAATTTGGAGTAATAGCACTGAACTAAATTAATGAAAACCTCATATCTACAGAGACTCACAGGTACTGCATAAACATTATGCAATTTTTTTTATATCTATTTTACACAGCAGAAATACTTTAAATTGTTAGGTATTGTGTTGAATAGTTGTATCTATTGAATAATGGGGCAATTTGAACACAGAGGAAAGGCGTAGGGGCAGGCCTGTATGTTCAGAGGGAGTCTTGGTTTTCTGCACTTTTCTAAACCTTCACACACCATTTTCTATTACAAAGTATTTGCTGTTCTGTGGCACAGATAACAGCTGATGCTGGTGATGGCAGCGTTGAGACGAAGACATTGTCAGTGCCATTATCTGTGTGTAATTTCTACATTTTTTTTTCTAACACTATACAGAGCGGTAGTGAAAAAATTCATACAGATGTACCCCACATACACTTCTGTAGCTATACATACTGAGAAGAGAAATAATGACGATGATAATAATTCAGTCTGTTCTTGGCTGTCTTCCATTGTAAATAGTCATTGTATTTCTTTAATTTTTCTTTTGAGGGATCTGGGGTTACAGTTGATGACTTTTGAACATTGTATATTGTTTATATTTATCTGCCATTTTTTGCTTTCAATAGAGCTACTGCAATAAAATGTGTTAATGTACCGACAGCCCATTCTTTGAAGGTGTCTAATTTCTAAGTGTTCTTGCAGGTGCTTGTGAAATTAGAGCTCCCTTAGTTAACGGTTTTTTTTTCTCAGCCGAACACAGCGTGACCCCGTCTGCCTTTGTCCAGAGTCCAGAGGCCGAGGCAGCCTCACGCTCTCGAGGCTGTGCCAAAAGAGGAGTCGCCTCCCAGGTGTGCGAAAAAAAAATTCACACAGCAGCGTGGCTTTCTGTAAAGTCCATCTGAAATCACATTAACAGAGATGAAGTAATATGGGGAAAATCCCAGAATGTTAATCCCAAGGTGCTGTGTATGGCTGTTACATTCCACTGTGTGTATAGGTTTTCATAGTTTGTGGAAGTATTTCCTGAGGCTTAAAGGCAGGCAGTGATGATTATGATACTGAAGATTCTCAGGGTTAGAAACTCAGTTCAGATTTATGAATCACCTTTGACACTGCTGTTTCCCAGACAAAGGGATGAAAGATATACCTGAGATCAAACAGAACAAATGAGTACTGTTTACAATGCAGCTAATAGTATATAGCCACCAGTCTGTTATTTGTTTAAGACAGACAAAGGCAGTTTTCCTCTGATCTGTCTCTGGACCAAGCTCTTTGGTTTTTACCCTAGTAGATGCCCTTGTAGATCCATTACGCTGTTTTTTTATGCCTTTTTTAATGAAAACAGTCATTACATACTCCACAAATCACCTGTAAGGGTTGCAGTTATGTTTTCTTTTTGACTGAAACAGTTGTGTGTTTTGTGAGGTCTGACTGATTAACTCTTGACAAGAGTTAGCACATAAATTAGCATAACGTGCAGCCTGCACTAGAAAGTAATGGTGAGTCAATTCACATCAGACACTCATTTCCATAGTGTTTACTGGCGAAAGGTTTTAAGTTATAGCAGCTATTGTGTTAAAGGTGGAATAGCTGTTCCAGTTGCAAATGAATGCTTGTTGACTCCAAGGCCCACATAGTCTTTACCTCAGGACTAAGTTAGTCCACAGGTTCGCAGTTTGGTAGCCCGAGTGGCATTACAGTACATTGCACAAAAAAAAAAATTATATATGCCAGATTATGTAAGAATGAACACAAAAGTTTTTCTTTCCCTAAGCAGTAGATCTCAGAGAATACTGTGATATTCATATTACATGTATCTTTACCTCGATATCACAGTTAAGAGCCTTATACATAATGGCTAGGCACAATCACATTTCAGTTTTTTTTTTTTTTTTTTTTTTTAAGTGTTGAACCATTGGCACAGTACACAATTTTTTTAATGCTCTACGTTTTTAAAGATTTGAAGATCGGTTTTGAGTTACATTCAGGATTACAATGTTAATTCAATGTAACATATAATTAATTTATAATACTTTCACTGCAGAGTGACTTAATTTTCCTTGATGTGATTTAAGGATTTATTTAATGCTAGTAAACCTGCACCACCTACGGAAGGTGATGATTGTGAAACCCTGCCCATTCACAGCCCACAGATGTTTATTAATTTCATAAAATGAATTGATGGGAAAGCTCAGCACTGCCATGTGTGATGTGGAAAGTCATCTTTTAAAATGTAGAAATACTTGTATGTCAAGAATTGAGAGATTGTAGTTATTGTAACTACGATCATGCATTTTAAGTATTTGAAATGAACTAACAGAACATTAGCTAGAAAACCTAAACATACGCAGTAGGACATTTGATTATGTGAGTAAAGCAGACATTCTGTTCATTTTGTTACCACAAATTGAAAGTCTGGTTAAAGAAAACTACCTCTACTTACATATTTAATCCTCTATTGACACCTGAAACTAGCAGTAACCTTAAACCACATTAAACCACATTACCTAAATAATTGCATGAAAATACATATGTATTAAGTAATTCATTGTATGGGCCATAGTAGTGCATATATTATATTATACAAATATATTCTAAAGTAATCAGTAAAAAGTTGTAAAAAACTTTGTGATGAGTTAACAATGAAATATTTTCTGATGAGCACAATAAATGTTTTCAAATGTAATTTATTATTACAAGAAACTGTAGCGCAGTTAGGTCTCTCAGAAAGTATTCAGTGCAGTTATTGTTGTGTTGTTCTAAACTGTTGTGTAATCTCTTAATCCCCTTAGTTTGTGCTGCTGTTTCAAGCCTCCTTATTGTGTTTTGAAACGTTTTACACCACAGAGCAGTAAACAGATAGCTAAACAGTGGTGAAAGCTGTACAAGATACTATAGTGAGGGTGACAAGAGCAGCAGGGCCAGTGTGTCTCACAGATAATGTTTAACTAAGAAAAGACACTGGTGTTTCCACTTAATGCAAATGTGTGTGTCATACATCCCTCTGTGTAGCAAGACACCAGCGGTCAGAGGAGATCGTTTTCGTCTCTCAGCCCCTGGCTACACACCAGAGCCTTATATACATTTGTATGTAATTTAAAACTACAAGCTGCTTATCAAGCACAAACATTCCTAATGTACATAAATGTAGAGAGGCAGGTTGGGAAGTCAGACTGCATCAATGGCACGATCTCTCCAGTCAGATACGATGCAGATTTCATCAGATGGATTTAAATTTTGGTGTCAATGTGTAGAAAGCCCCATCGTGTTCCATTTCTGTGTCCCATAACAGAGCAACTATGAAAGAAAAGAAAACCAAACAAAAGGCAAAAAAATGTGTAGCAGACCTCAAGGAACAAAGGTCTTTGGGGAAGAAACAGGCTTCTATTTGCAAAACAGAATAAAGTCCACAGGCGGTGGATGAGTGGACTGTTGTCTCCGCGGTGACTGAGAGATCCAGGAAATAGAACAGCGACTGGTTACATAAAGAGCAGGCCATGAACAAATAGCTGTGAAACACATCCATAAAAGTGACCTGCTTTCATTAAACTCATTTTCACATTAAACTCATCATCACCACCAGAAGCCAGTGTAGGTTAGCCGCTGCAAATAGATGGCGTTATTATTGAAAAAATCTTGTATGTCAGATTGATTATACCCTAGTTTATTGTGCACCGTTCCTTTAATTCCAGAAATGCTTGATGTATTTCATGGGATTTGCAGTGTGGAAATCCAAAAGTAACCTGTGTTTTTGGCTCTGTTCCAAAACACAATCGTAATATTTGAGGAGAATTCTGAAGAGAGCTTTGAATTTCAATGGTTAAAAAGCACCTAATTTGCGTAAATCTTATAAATAATCCTAGTTGCTCTAATAAAGTAGCCTCTATTTGCCATATCTTGTCCCTTCATCTTTTGAAGATTAGGAATTTTATACAGAGTTCATATTCAAGTAGTCTTTTTAATCTTTGGAAAACAGCTACTAATGTAAGTTTGAACAGCGGTGATTAAAATAAAATTAGCTGGAGGTCCGTCCCCCTTTTGCAGTCTTCAGTGGAACACCTATCAGCAAGAGAGCAAGTGATAACTTCATGACAGAGCTAAAATGCTCTGATGCCTTGAGGGGGGGGGTTCACCAATGAGGGACAACATAGCCTTTTTGGGGTACGTCCTGATCATTAACAAGTGAGAGGACAACCCCTCGCCCCCGCTTCCCTGTTGGGAAAAGCCTCGCTACGCAGAGTGGTCCCTCTGCTCCCTTGAGACGTAGTATTTTCAAATGACTTGGATTTCAAAACAAAGCTCCTGGAAAGCTGGCCTCGCATGCGTGTGCGTCTGCGTGTGCGCATCCAGGTCACCGAGTTACCCTGCCTCTAATGCCACAGCTGTCCTCTCATCGGCATTGACGAAATCATCGCCTCGCATTCAGCTGCACCCTGCACAAATGGCCCATTGGCATATTACGCCAGCCACACCACCAAGGTCCGACTGAGCCTCCGCGTCACTGGTCTGCTGGTAATGGGTCACGGGTCATGAGAATTGCCGTCATTCGTGCTATATACCCCATGCTCAAATAGGGTTAAAAACTCTAAGTCATCCAGGAAGGCTGCTTTACTAAAAATAGGGACGTCAACCAGGTTTAGCAGCTGCACTTTTCCACTTACATATTGTATTTATTTTTATAGATGGTTTCAGGTTGAATTGCAAACCTAAGCTGGTAAGCGGTTCGTTAAATGGGTGACTGTATTGACAGATGTCATCAAGTTAAGTCTCTGTCCTGCTAATGTCACCTGTGCTATGCCGAGTATTTGCAAAGTGATCATGACGACAAAGAACGCAATAAAATACTGGGCTAACATGGAGTTTATAGTCTCAGTTTCTGGTAAGCAGGCACAGAGAGTACAAAGTGGTTGTGTCAACTTTAATAACCATGAGATAAATACACTCAGTTCCATTTACTTTTATATAAAACTCTTTGTGATAAAGGTCCTTCACAGCAAGTCCATTACTAGCAGGTTCAAAAGGACTTGAACTGTACGTTTTGAATTTGCTGGTAATGTAAATATCCCAATCTCAAACCTTTTATTATATCATGACCTGGTTGATTGAAAACCCTTGTAAAGGTGCTTTTCTTAAAACACTTAAGGGAGAAATTAAGAGAAGACCATAAAGAATTATATAAAAAATTAGATGATTCAGAAAAAAAGTGGAGAGTCTATGTGTATATACAGTGATAAAAGTATAAACTTGTGCCGATCAGCCCTAACATTATGACCACCTGTCTAATATTGAGTATGTCCCCGTTTTGCCACCAAAACAGCCCTGACCTGATGAGACATGGACTCCACTAGACCTCTGAAGGTATCCTGTGGTATCTGGCATCAAGCTGTCAGCAGCAGATCCTTTAAGTCCTGTAAGTTGCGAGGTGGAGCCTCCATAGATCTGACTTGTTTTTCCTGCACATCTCACAGATGCAGGATTGGATTGAGATCTGGAGAATGTAGAGGCCAAGTCAGCATCTCAAACTTGTTGTTGTGGTCCTCCAACCAATCTTGAACTATTTTTGCAGTGTGGCATGGAGCACTATCCTGCTGAAAGAGATCAGGGCCATCAGGAAATGCTGTTTCCATGAAGGGGTGTACTTGGTCAGCAGCAATGTTTAGGTAGGTGGTATGTGTCACAGTAACATCCATGGCAGGACCCAAGGTTTCCCAGCAGAACACTGCCCAAAGCATCACACTGCATCTGCCAGCTTGCCTTCTTTCCACAGTGCATCCTGCTGCTATCCCTTCCCCAGGTAAGTGACACACACGCACCCAGCCATCTACATGATTTAAAAGAAAACATAATTCATCAGACCAGGCCACCTTCTTCCGTTGCTCCTTGGTGCAGTTCTGATGTTCACGTGCCCATTGTAGGCACTTTTGGCGGTGGATCAGCATGGGCACCCTGACTGGTCTGCAGCTACGCAGCCCCATACGCAACAAACTGTGATGCACTGTGTGTTTTTAAACCTTTGTATCAGAACCAGCATTAACTTTTTCAGCAATTTGAGCTACAGTAGCTCTTCTATTGTATTGGACTACACAGGCCAGCCTCCTGACCACTACAGATTGGGAACTCAAATCCTTACACTTACCCATTTTTTCTGCTTTCAACACATCAATGTCAGGGACAAACTGTTCACTTGCTAGCTTATATATATCCCTCCCTCTTCCAGGTGCCGCTGTAACGAGATTACCAACGGTATTCACTTGTCATAATGTTATGGTTATTCTGTGTACACAGTACATTCTCTTGATATTAAAGATATGCTGTTGCTGACAAATTAATTAATGATGAATTTCAGTTTAAATTATGTTATAGTTTTGCAAGGCAAACGTACGCATTCCCATATAAAAATCTACTTTTTTTAGCCATTTAATATTTTTCACTTTCAGGTTTATCTGTCAACCTTGGGGCGCCAGAGGTTTTTTTTTCTCCACACTGTAGAGTTTTTGGTTCCTCTCCTCTGTTGTTGTCTGGCTTTATCTTTATCTTTAACCTCAATCATCCACCTGCATTCTGTAATTCTGTATTATCTGCGATTTCTTTCTGTAAAGCACTTTGAGACAACTTCTTGTGAAAGGCGCTGCATCAAAATAAACTGAAGTTGAAAATTTTCCAATAAAAGTAGTGCAAAAACAGCATGCAACAAACATCAAATTTGGATTCTGGGGCTGGATAAACATAAAATTAATAATTAATTGTATCCTGTTTTCTTTTGGGTTGTTTACAGAGCTGAAGGGTTGCCCTTGGACCCTATGCAAGTAGTTACACTTGACTCAAAGGCTCCACCTTGTGGAGAAATTTGAGAAGTACTTTATGTATAGCATGATTTTCCTAAAATTCACACGTGAACATGGACTGTGGAACTCCATGTGGCTCACTCGTGTGCTTCTCAAACGGGAGCCTTAGATACGTCCTCCATGCATTTGACTGCTGTGGTCTTGCAGCCTTTAATTTAACATAAACGGTTACAGGTGCAGTTCAGGCACCGCGCATTCCGTGAGATGGTATAGAAATATCCATATTATATCAAGTAGTTCTTATCGAAAAGCCTGAATCTCCGCTCATCAGCCAGCTGTGAGATGAATAGAGCGCTTCGTAGGGCACAGTAGGACTCGCTTTCTGCTGCATCGCTGCAGCTCACACTGTAGTACAGTGTAACACACCGAAAACGATACGGGCGGTTTTGATTGTCTTACAATATGTCTTTCTTTCACTGATTTTCCACACGTGCCATTGCAGATGTCATATTTTTATACCAATAACAAACCCACGGCTGGCTGAACTAAACCGTATATTTTCATCCTTAAAACCCGTGCCACACTTGAACTATGAACTGTAAATGCATGTTGCCTCGGATTTTAATCCAGCCTCGCAAAAATACTGAGCCTCTGATTTTCACAGTTGCGCTTTGCTTTAAACAGCAGACAAGTAAAACATGAGAAGTACACGATGACAGACCAGTTACAAATTTAGGAAACGAAAATTTTAAGATCTGAAGACTTTTTTTAACGGTACAATTGTGCTTTTCAGTGAATGTTATTTGTGAGTTCTATGGTTGAAACTGAGATGCATAGATTAAAAGTTAATCTTTTAAAAAGTTATATGCCCACCCCTTGGACTACTCAAACAGAATGATTGTCACATTACACTGTATTTGACAGTCACATCTGCTACACCCTGCTCATTTGTTTTAGCCAAATGCTTGAAGAAGTATGTTAGTCTCTGAACACTTGGACACACACTGAAAATCCATCCATGTATTTTCCATACCGCTTACCCTATGTAGGTGGACAATGTGAGGCACCAACCCATCACAGGAAACAATCACACACACACACACACACAATCACTATGGGCAAATTGGAATCACCAATCAGCCTACAATTCATGTCTTTAAATCGTGACAGGAAACCAGAGTAACCTGAGGAAGCCCACAAAACATGGAGAAAACAACAAACTCCACACACACAAAAACACAGAGGCACAATCCAAACCCCCAGCCCTGGAGGTGTGAGGCCACAGTGTTAGGCACTGAGCCACTGTACCCCCAAGACTGATAATCCACTACAGTGTAATCAGCTACATCTTCACCCTGCTGCAGTGCAGCACACATCAGACCCTAAAGGCCGTGTACACGCTGTAAACTCAGGGAAGTTGGTGATAAACGTGGTAATGAGGTGGCACCAGCGGCTGCTTTCCATTTACTGAGCCACAAATTTTCTACAACACTGCATTTGGAAAGTTTATCAAAAACACTGCTCGTTTAATAGATTCCATTTTGGTTTATTAATAATACCAACATAGATAAACAAGATACAGAAGTTTTCAACCATTCATATACCATTCAGTTCATCATTAAACGTTGTTTGAATCATAAAGTAGCTCACGCTGTGTAAAAGTCATGATACATGAGCGTGGTACACTAATGTTACATGTTAAATGCTGCTTTTTTCCCCCGATTAACCGGCTCCACATTAAAAAACATAAGCTGTTGTGTCAAACAGTCAAAATGAAGAACTTTTCTTTTCAGTTTTCAGCTGAAAAGCTGTGCAGCGTTGCAGTTGTTGCCGTGAAGTGTGTTCTTCAGAAGTGTGTTCTTCAGAAGTGTGTTCTTCAGAAGTGTGTCACTTTTTCTTTTGATAAATCTTTCCTGCTTAATGCACCGAGGCAGTTACATAAACTACATTAGAAAAACAACGTACAAATGTCTGACAAACTTACTCAGAACTTAAGAAACATTTATGAAAAGCACCTTTACGTATTAAATGCCCAGCCTTTTGACAAATAAATGGGACACCCTGTGTTTTCTGTCCATCTATAGAGACATAGTCCTATCCATATCAGCAGTTGGTCACCTAGTAACATTTAGGTTTGAACTTGTTCCTGTTCCAGAATGGAGCAAAAACAGGCTCACAAAAACTCAGGCTATATCTCCAGCCATGTTTTTTGTATTCAGACCCATTTTAATAGAAATCACACAAGTTCAGACTATATTGGCAACCATTTTCTGTATTTGGACCCATGTGAATAGCATTACTTGCTGTTATTTCTTTAAAGTCTGTGATTTCTTCTGAAAAGCTCTTTACAGCACCTCGCTGTCAAGGCGCTATATAAAAATTAATGGAATTGATTTTTGGTTTACAAAGCACTAACAGTAAATACAAATATAAAAGCAATGAAGACACACTACAGCCTAATTAAATCTATTAAACTGTTTCCTTTTTATATACAGAAAATACTGAACTTGTTGAAGGTTATTTTGTACAATGTGTGTGCGTGCGTGAAAAAACCAGGCACCTGACAAATTCTTATGCGAGTATACACATGCACCTTACTAAACACTTTACGAATTATATAAGAAAATGTAAGAAAGCTGTTTTACACAATGTACACATATTACAACTGATAAAAAAATTATATAGTTCATAATTGTGTTAATAGCAGAAAACAAAGGATTGAAATACTGGTAACATTTCAAAAAAGTTCTCAATATGGAGATTTTCAGTGCATATTATCTCTCTGACGTTTAGTAGTCAAAGTGCTGATTTGGTAGCTTGGAGAGTAGAAAACACCAAAATACAGTCACCAAAGGACAAACGTTTCCTGAAATGCAACAAAAAAAACCAAACAATGTGTGTAAAAAGAGATATTTCAAAATGCACCTTAGATGAAACAGTCCCCATGTTACCCAAAGGTAACCTTTTGAGTTTGGCAGTTGGAAGGGGGACACACACCGAATATGCTGTAAAAATATATACCTCCTACATGGTTCCTAATCACTGACGACATTGTCCTGTTTGCTTGCACTTTTCTCTTTGAGGTATAGTAAAAACTGAATGTTTGCATGTTCACTGTTACACAGCAGCATCATTGACCACCCTCGGGCGACGAGCCACTGAATGCAGAAGCCAGTCCCTGGTAGGTCCCTCCTCGAGCGGCCTCTTCATGCATACCACGCAGCGGCTGACCCGCGTCTGCAGGTTCCCGGCCTTCAGCGTCTCCTTCTCCGGCTTCCTGCGGGGGTGACAAAAGGGGACGCTAGGGGAACACTCGTCATACGCTGTCACACACCTGGCCAGGTGAAAGGGCGCTGCAAGAGCCCTGAGAACACACCTGGCCACTCCCTTTAATGAATATATTAGCTGCCTGGGATAGATTTTCAATTTAGTTTACATTTACACTTATTGATTTAGCAGACACCCTTGTCCAAAGCGACTTACAATGTATAATAGTACACGTGCATGTCATGAACGAGGTCAAAAAGTATCAGAAAATCTAACTAACAGTAAGTGCTGGCCAATCATCAAAGTGTCTTATTCACATGGTCAGTGTACCAGTTATTGAATGCAAATAAAGTAAAATTAAAGATAGGTGTTACATGCGTTGTTTATCAGCATGTTGGAAATTTGAGGCCAAACTACACAATTACTCTGCTGACAATGTTTGGATTACTACTAAGTCCTTGAAGGAAGAATTATGCATCCTATAATGACATCGTTATAAGATTAACTTGCCCCGTATGTTTAGGCATGATAGTGAATAAGTGACAGTTTAAAACACCGTGACCGTGTGTTACGTGAAGAGTTAAACACGCAGCTGCTCATACCTGAACATATCTGCACTGTCCACTGCGGTCAGCCAGAAGCTGTAGGCATTGCTGTAGTAGTTGCATGTGCCCCGTCCATGGCACTCGATGAAGGGGGTTGAGCGGAAGTCCTCCAGACAGGATCCAGGGGATGCAAGCGCCTGGCCTGAACCTTCTGCCCCAGAACTGGTGTGCTGAAGGGAGGAATGAAGAGAGAGAGAGAGAGAGAGAGAGAGAGAGAGAGAGAGACGTCAGCCCCGGCGCGGGGTTCGCGTGCCAGCAGGCTCGTCTTCCTCTGTAAGCGTGTACTCCACTACTTGTGACACATACATATTAATATCTATGGACTTCTCACTGGCTCCAGTGACGTGCAGAGTGTAATTATTCATTTTTTGACCATGAGATTCAAACTGTATATGAACCCAATTTCAATATAAAATTTGTCATTATTTAGTTGACAATATTATGAATCTTGACACAAACCCGCACTCCAGAAAGTGTATAAAAGTACACAGGGTAAAGTGCCACTCTCCTCTCTCATCATAACTGGCAATTAGACCATGGAAAGCGTAGAGAACTGTCTTCTGAGCCTTCTTAATCAAGCGTAAACAGGGTATTGTAATAAAAACAACAATTATATTCCTAGACTAAATGTCTTCAAAAGGTGGCCTTCGAACACTATGCCCCCCATGCAATTTTTTTAACATTAGATTACACTTTGTGGAGACCGGGTTTATTTCAGAAATGTTTAAGTCATATTTTTAAACATATGAATTTATGAAATTGATGAGTATTTATGAAAATTGTATTGAAATGAAATCACAAGTATTAATTAAACTTGTGAAAGCATAAAAAATAAATTTATAAAATATAAGGTCAGCACCTGCAAGTGCACTAAAGTTTTTGACTAGTTCTGCAAACTTGCTCTAAGCTGACTTGCAGAGCCTGTTCTCCATCACATTAACACTGCCTCAGCACCACGAGCATCCGCAGGCGGCAAGTTCAGTACCATCAAGAACGAATATCCGATCCACAGGATCTCCCAGTTGGTGGGACATGAAGGCAACTGGATTGACTGGCTGTGCACAGCGACCACTGTGGCTGGGGCTTCACACACCACACACCTGGAACAGAACACACAAACACTTTTTTAAGTACCAAAAGTGTGAATAACATTAACACTAAACCAGCCGCTACACCAAGCCCATCTCCATGCCAACCTGCTAATGAAGGGTTTGACACTCTCGCCTGTAACTGGAGCCATGCTTGCGGGCATGGGCTCGGGCGTGGACAGCCAGTAGGAGTAGTCGTTACGAGATGCCACGTTACAGACGTTGTTGATGTTGCAGAACATGAAGGGCATGGTACTGAACCTGTGCAGGCAGCTGCCTGCTGTTCCTGCATGGCAAGAGAAGGAGGTACCAGGAATCAGTTGTAAATATGCATAAATACTGGACTGGAGGGGCTGGGGTAATTAAAATATTGAATGCATGGCTCACCTAAATCCTGACCATGGGCCCTCTTGTTACCCTGCACATACAGGAGAGAGTAGCCATGGTAGAGGAACCTGGTGCCCTCTGGGCAATAGGGGTCCTCCACCGACTGGCTGTGTCGTGTTATCAGGAAGGCCTGAGCTGCTGAGAATGGGCCTGGTGGCCCGGGAGGGCCCTGCAGCCCATCTGGTCCTGGAGGGCCTGGGAAACCTGGCCTACCTGAATGATGAGGACCGAATAAACATGTCAGCTAGCACAAAAAGGCCACAAAGTGGTCTAACTGCAGTTCCCAGAACTGATGAATACAGGCTTTCTGGGAAAGGTCACTTATATAGGAGATTGTAGTAGCAGGGGAAGGCCATAACCACTGTTCACACCTGAAGGGCCAGGCGGGCCTAGATCTCCTTTCTGACCCAAAGGACCAATGAAACCGATGGCTCCCTGAGGACCTGGGTCTCCTGGCTCTCCAGGCTGACCTAAGATAAGCAGAGTTTCCTTCTCATTATGTTTTCCCTCATCAGAGGCCAAAGAGGATGCATCCAATTACTGGCTGTGGTATAGAGCTAAAGATAAAAATAAATGGGAGCAAATTTGCACCAACCTGACGGTCCATCATTCCCAGGTGAGCCCAAAGATCCCTTCAGGCCTGGGAAACCTGGGGGTCCTGGGAGACCCTTACGCCCTTTCATCAGTGGTGCAACACGGATTGAGTCACCTTTGTCTCCTTTAGTGGCAGAAGGAGGATGACAGCAAATAATGAACCGCCAGCACTGCCATCAGCTACAGTAAAGGAAATGTCACCAAATGGATTAAAGTGACAAGAAATCAGAGGAGACCAACCTTTAAGGCCTTTTTCTCCCGGGAATCCTGGACTACCAGGATTACCAGGAAAGCCAGGTGTACCGTCCAGTCCTGTGACACACAATTACACAAGAATAAATGAATGTTAGACTGTTACTGCCTGGTGTCTGATGTCTCAGTGTGTTTAAAAAAAATTTCATATAGTTATTGGATTTAAAGAACTGACACTGTATGTGGTATATAGAGAACCTGTCTAATAATAATTGAATAACAATGTTTAAAAAAAAAAAGTCCAAGTTGAATTAGTTGTACGCCACACAGAAATAAGGGCTTGCAGTGCTGTGTCCATGTCCAGTACGTTGGACTGGTATGTGGGTCATGATCCTTAGTAGCAGTGGTCTTACTACTGTGGCTATTTTGCAGCATGGAGAGTTAGAGTGGGCCGAGGAGTCATGGACACAGTATACATTACAAGGCTGTGCACAGTCTCACCCGGGAGTCCGCGCTCTCCAGGGAATCCGGTGTCTCCTTTAAGGCCCGCAAGTCCAGGACCTCCGGGTGGTCCCTAGTCACAAGGAGGGAGAAGATGCTGAGTAGAGGTGTTTTCAGACGAAGGTAAAACATTCGCTTGTGCTGATGAACAATGACATCATCCCCCCTCTGAAAAAAAAAAGTGTGTCTTACAGAAAAGCCTACAGCTCCACTTTCTCCTTTCTGGCCTGGCGAACCATGGTGACCTGGAAATCCTGGAGCTCCTTTCTCTCCCCTCCCCCCTCCCCAACCTGGTTCACCTGGAGGTCCTTCAGGGCCGGGCAGGCCTGCATACACATAAAAACTTTCAGTCATTAATGACAATCACACATAAGGCGGTCTGGCGGCTCAATGGATAGAACATCAGGCTAGAATGCAGAAGTCTCTGGGTTTGAATCCCAGCACAGCCAGGCGTGTCCTTGAGCAAGACACTTAGCACTTGGTCCCTAGGTGCTGTGTGTGGCTGCCCACTGCTGCCCCCAGAGGCACGGGTTAAATGCAAAGATTAAATTCTGTTGTAACATGTATTATCTATGCAATGACAACAAAGGCTGATTATTATTATAAAAATCTCTCAACTGAAATCCCATCTTAGTGTTTTCACACATCTACAGTACTAGCTCAAACTAAGAGAGAGTGGGCACATCCTGGTTTACCCACTGTGGTGAAGGTGTGAGATCAGTGCTGATTCTAGTGGGTTGAGCTGAGCCAGAGCTCAGCCTGTCTGAACCAGGACATGCCCAGTGTGGTGAAGATGTGAGGTTGGCACTGATTTTTTAGGGTTTGACGTTATAGATCTCCAAATACCCTTACAATACTTGCAATATGGCATCACATTAACGTTCAATATACGAACAGCGTGCAAAACTGTACATTAAAATATCAAAATATACTCGGTGGGCTGCACATGTGAATCCAGATAAAGAAAGAAAAAAGGTTTGGGACTGTTTTCGAACATACCAGTTTTTCCTGAAGGGCCAGGAAACCCTGGAATTCCTTTAGGCCCTTGATGTGATGGGCCAGGGGCACCTTTGAGTCCAGAACTGCCAGGAAACCCAGGCAAACCAGAGGCACCCTGTTCACCTTTCTGTCCAGGGTAGCCAGGGTCACCAGGATGACCAGGCAGTCCAGAATCACCCTTTAAACCTGTTGGGTCATGCAACCAATCTATTGCATTTCTGTTTCTCCCCATTACATAAATTCATTGATACAATAATTAAATTACAAATACAATCAGTCAGTAAATAATGACCATACATATTACACAAGGTACGGACATTATACACTGCCCATATAATGTATGCTCTGCCTGTGTTTACACTTGAAATATTTCTGACACCAGACTTGAATGGACATATGGAAGACCTGATAAGCAAAGCAGATTTAAGTATCTACATATTTACAGGCGAGCCTTGCTTAACATTTTCAAAGCTTTAATACCAAATAAAATAATGTTTTATCCTTAGGTTTACTATACAGGTGAACCTCCATCCCCATGCATTATGACACAAATTTGAAAACCATTGCCCACTTTCACTATTCTAATATATACAGACACAACAGAGGTTGGTCACATTGGCCAAAAATGGCAGCTATGTGTCTAAATGTAAAGTAATTTTGGAGAAGTCACCTGGTAATCCTGGTAACCCTCGTTCACCTTGTCGATCAGAGCCAGGCTGACCTACAGAGGAAAGTGTTTGGTTCTTATATCAACAACAGTCTATTTGATATTACTGAAAGCTCTGCTCATGGTATCACGTTCACACGCTCTGGTTTTCCTCCCTTCTCCACACAAATAGCCTAACCTGGGTCTCCCTTTATACCAGCAGGCCCAGGGATGCCATCACTTCCTGCAGGACCCTTCTCTCCTGGCAGTCCAGGAGGTCCAGAGCGGCCTTGGTCACCTGACGGGCCTGGTGGCCCATCGATACCAGGAGGACCTGAAGGACCATTAAATCCCGGTGGACCTGGAAAGCCTGGCACACCTGAGACAGGAAAGAAGTAGAGCAGATGCAGGTAAGAGATGCAGGTGTATTCCATGCATATACAGTTATTTATTATGTTCAGTGGGGCTGGTTTTCTAGCAGCATGTACACATATATGCAGCTGTACCTTGAGCCCCGGGTGGCCCTGAATTCCCCTTCTCGCCTGGACTGCCAGATAGACCAGGTAAGCCTGGAGCTCCTGGCCAACCTTTGATTCCAGGGGTTCCGGAAAAGCCTGGTTGTCCTGGGTCACCCTGGGAGAAGATGAAAAGGATTGACTTTATTACACTATGTAATGGAAAACATTGCTCAATAACTTATATTTACACCATAATTGTTAAGAAATTAATGATACATCTCCAGACATCCATACATTTCATAATGGGCTATACCTTTAACACTGAAGAACATATATATATATATATATATATATAGTTTTTTTTCCTCCCCATTAGTAGGCATAAATAAATCTTCTTGTATTCCTGAAAAATTTTGTACACACCTTGGCACCTGGAGGCCCTGGGAGTCCAATCCCAGATGGACCTGGGTCCCCCTTCTCACCATGGAAACCAGGTGGACCTGGTAGACCAGGTGGTCCTGCTCTTCCTGACTGCCCTGAGAGACCTTTATCCCCAGCAAAACCTGGAAGAAAACCTCAAGTGTCTGTCACTATTCCCTTTCTGCAGTACATACACATCCTGCTGTATATTGTATTTGGACACCCTGTTTGCATTTTGTGTATAAATAATAAAGCAGATAAGCTACCTGGGATTCCCATTTTTCCCATACTGCCCTTCTGCCCTGGAGGTCCCGGGGATCCTGACAGACCTGGTAGCCCACGATCTCCTCTAGGACCTGTGAAAAAATATCTCCAGAGTCAGAAATGTTTGTGCAACCTGAAGTCTGAACCTGCCTTCTGTTTGCAGTAAAAAGGATTGCTTACAAAAATGTAACTCTTTATCATCTACAGAAAACATTGCCTCAAATTATTAAACTCATTAAAAACATCTTATTTATACTCTTCTTATATCTGATTCACCCTTGAAAAGATTTATTTTCATTGCATATACTGATACCTGGGGGTCCTGGGGGTCCCAGCCTTCCATCTGAGCCAGAATATCCATTATCTCCAGGAACACCTGGCACTCCTGTTGGTCCAGACACACCCTGTGCCCCTGCACGGGCAGAAAGGTGTAATATAAAACAACTTGAAGTGTGCAATGCGCTCTTCACACATTCTAAACTTGGTGGCTTAGTGTAGTTTTTGCTTTTTCTGTTAGGGCAACCCATGACAGGTGCAGTGAAAACGTGAGAGGATGGCTCAGAGGTGGCAGAAGCTCACCTGGTGGACCAGGCTCTCCCTTTGACCCCTTGGGAGGAGGATAGGAATAGCCAGCTGGACCACGAAAACCTTGAGGGCCCTGACCTCCCTTTGGTCCTGGACTGCCTGGGCCTCCAGGCTGACCAGGCACACCACTATCACCTGAGCAAGGGTGGCACTGACATTAGACTTTCATTATTTTTAATTGTAAGTACAAATCAGCTTTAATACTCAAGCCAGACCTTTCAGTCCAGTAAAGCCTGGACTTCCTGAGGCTCCTGGGGGTCCTGGAGGACCTGGGGTTCCCATCAGTCCCATCTCTCCTTTGGGGCCTGAGAAAAAAAAAAAACACGAGTAGTAAGATAGAGGATGATTCCCCATTTCCCAACGCAGAACTGCAGCAGGGTCAGAAGTAGTAATGATCAGTTACCGGGAACTCCAGGATGCCCATCGCGACCTGACTGACCAGGGGGACCAGGAGGACCCACTGGCCCTGGGAATCCCGGGACTCCCGTGCTCCCCTTGACCCCTGGCAGCCCTGGGATATCCAGTCCTGGTGCGCCAGGGTTACCCTTTTCACCATGCACACCAGGATAGCCTGTGAGAGTAAAAAAATAAATAAATAAAATCAATGAAGCTAGAACAGAAATGTCCATGATTTCTATACACTATACCTACTTCTGCATTTTTAAACCTCAATAGATCTATTAGTTTGTGTCCCAAGTTTTGTAACGCAGGTACAATACATTTATACATTGTATTACAATACACATATACATAAATATACATAATACATAAATATACATACATAAATATACATATACATAAAGTTGAATACTGAACTCATTTTCTACTTTAAACAACATATTTGGCACTGGGAGAAGGCAGCTCACTCATGACTGGGACATCCCTTTCATCTTTTTCTGCATAGTTATGAAATGTCCTTCTAGGTTGCCCTTCTTAGCAAGGGCCACACTAACTTGGCATTTGAGGTACATGCATTTAGGGTTTGATCTAACAAAAACAATCCTCTTCCCATTCTGTGTCAAAATGGCAAATCTTACATTTCTTACTTGTTCAGGTAGCCGAGATTAATTGCACCATGTAACACACAGTAACTTCAAGGGCAAAAATTCAGTTCCTCCAGTACTGAAAGATATCTGCTACTTACATGCTATGTGCACACGACCTGCATGTGTCTGCCACAGCTAATGCACATTTCTACAAGCAAACCACATGCTTGGTGCAGTACTGTCACCAAATGGAATTATAAGGCAGTGCATTTAGTGAGGCCATACAACAGAAAAATATATCCATCCATCCATTCATTCTCTTAACCGCTTATTCCTGGTGAGGGTTACAGGGAAACCTGGAGCCCATCCCAGAGCACATAGGGCGCAGGGCAGGGGACACCCAGGGTGGGGCGCCAACCCACCA
>JABJVR010048216.1:0-25108 GCA_025773905.1 Chitala chitala
CTGTGGGAGGAAACCAGAGCACCCGGAGAAAACCCACCAAGCACAGGGAGAACATACAAACTCCACGCACACAGACCCAAGGCGGGAATCGAGCCCCGGGCCTGGAGGTGCGCGGCAACAGTGCTGACCACCACGCCACCATGCCGCCCCTGCTGATACACCCCCCCTCTATTAAAGGTTTTGCTCAGCTTTAAAATCGTATCAAGTGCCCTGCACAGCCTATAAAGGAGGTAGATGAATCACATCTTCTGAGCACTGGGAGGCTGACAGGGCCTTCCAAATCTGCTGATGGTTTTGGCAAGGCGTCTGAATACAGCACAGACATCATTTCCAGCCCAGCTGAGCTCCGAGAGAAGTCACAGGACAGGGGCAAGTTTACTCTGCAAGGCAATAACTTGAGGGTCGAGCAAAGGGCATTTTAACGCAGGCGGTTAGATATGTTGAGGATTTTATTAAGGTAAAAAACTTATTTGTTATTTTGGGGCTCAGTGAAATAAGATTACTCTGAGAGCATCAACATCATTTTGTGCTATTTGAAAGTTTGCTTTGTAGTATAAGATTATAGGAGTCAGAGGCACAGAGAATGTTAGCATATAGAACAAGATGGGATGCCAGTACATGAAATGACCATGGCCCAGACACACACACACAAACACACTGTATATAGAGGTACATATTGTACATGTACATTATCTATCCATTTTCCTACTTCTATTCCTGTGAAGAACTGCAGGAGGCATCATTTCCAAGGCGTACAACACGCTAGACAAGGTGCCAACCCATCACAGGACATATTCATCACACATATACACACTCACCAACACACTAAGGCCAATGTAATATTTCCCATCCACGTGACTTGCATGTCGTTGGACTGTATGCAGAAACCCACACACAGACAGGGAGAACTTTCAGACTCTACACGTACACAGAGTGGCAAAACCTCTAGTTACAGAGGTGTTACACAACAGTGCCCCGCACTGAGCCACCCCACGCATGGCACTAATGTCACCACATTCAACAAAGAAGCAAAATGAAAAGGCAGCCCGTTACAATGCAGGCTGTTCCTTTTCCAGTGCAATTTTGAGCAGCAGATTTTCTTCTCGCAAACTGGCGACTGCTTGATAACTGAGTCTAGCATGCTCGAATTAAGTACAAAGCCGCTTTTACTTCAGGACAAATGGTCTGACTAGACTGGCAGTCACTGGTGCACACAGCCAAGTGAGTGAGCCTTGAGGCACACTTGATAGAAGTGTGAGGCCATTAGAAGCTAATCCTTTTCTTTTCTTAATTACCACAGTCTTCCATTAGAGGCCTCTTTCTATTAATAGACACGCATGAGAGCCGCTTCAAGCTTCAGGTTACAGAACAATTACTATGTGGTGATGGAAATCAGGATCCAATCACTTCCTAAGTAAACATACCCAAATGCCTCCCAGAGTTCATATTGAACTTGTTTGGCTTGTTTGTATTTATGACTTTAAATGTATTCCTGCTTGTCTATACGGAGCATTGGAAATTACCTGCAATCATTTTGTCTTTGTCTCCTTTACTTTGCTGTTAGTGCATCACAGATTCATAACCCTGCAGAAACCATGTTATTTTAACATCAACATTATCTGCTCACGGAACACAGCATGTGACAAAGGTGCACATTTAGTCTGGCAGAAAGAACTGCAAGAGCCTTATTTGCTCTTAAAATGACATTAATTCTGTTCACTTTGTAATTAAACTAATTAAAAATTAAGGGTAATTCACTTAGCTTCTCTGTATGGTTCACCAGAATCCCTACATTAACATTTTGAAGCAGGAAAAGCAGACGGGCTTAAAATGGAAGAGTATATAGCTCTGTGCATTTTATTTTATCCTACAGGATTTTCTCCAGTATATGTATGTTCTGTGATTTAGTGACCAAGAACACACCTTGGCAAGGTGGTCTATTTAAACTTGAATATCTTAAGGGAATAATATCACAGTTTTTCTGGTAATCGAAGTTGGATTTGTAAAGAATTTAAAGTAACAAAACAGTTCCTTATACAATGACTAATACAGGTAGCTGAGGAAATTGCACATTGTGATAAAGCAAGTTTAGCATGCCGCATGGTACAAAGTGGCCTGTTACCAGAGTTAACCTCCAGCAGACTTTCATTCAAAGAAAAATGTCATTTTTCCTGACATGGTGTTCAGGCGTTTAAGGATCACACGTGTTTGCACAGTCAGAGGTGTGCTGCTGTAGTGCTAGTGGTGTAGGGTGGAGGGTTGTACCTTTTTGGTGAAAAGGAGGTCAGTTGTTTATGTGGTGGGATGATCAGAAAGGATGGCTCTCTCCCCATGCGTAACTCCTGCACTTGCTGTTTGGAACGGCTTTGTTACCTGCCGCTGACAACCTACCGTTTGTCCTTTAAAGTACACTTTTGCACCTGATAAAAAGCGGGACACCTTGGAAAAGAAACAACTAAAATCAGGCAGTAACTGCTCAGTGAGTCCAGTTATTTTCCTGGATGGAGAAATAACTGGCGCTCCTGCAGTCTTCATCAGAGCAGCAGGTGTTGACGTTTGGCAGAAATAGTTTGCAGATGCGTACAGTATGCTTGCGCCCACAGACCTCGCACCCGCCATCCTCATTCAGAAACCAGTGTGGAATGCTTCCTGGAACATCCCTTCAGCACAAACAGCTCCATAGCTGTGAGAACAGTGTTGTGGCTTTTTAAAAATAGTTACTATAGCGCATAGGGGTGGCTAATTGGGGTGGTGTTTGTGCATCTCATTGTGGGCATGTGTGGAGCCGATGTGTTTTTGTCATGCATGTGACAGTTTGCTTTAGTTTCCACACAAAGGTTGAAGACATGCATGTCGAGTGAATTGGCGCTAAATTACACTTTTGTGTCCTCATGCCCCGTCCAGCGTAAGAGGTTGCAAAACAAATGCATTTTCTTCCAAACTGGAATATCCTAAAAAAAAGTGGTGTTATTTGCAAAAGTAATAAGGCTCTACCACTGGTAGTACATATGAATCATGGGATACTTTCTAACTGTATGTGGCTTTCTTGAAAATACAACAATCAAGATTGGTCAATTTTGTCTCTATTTTTTTTTTTTTTTTTTTTTTTATAAAAATTGGAATGAGCCACGAGTTAATAAATTTTTTGATGCTTGATTTATTTTGATAAATCATTAAAGAAGTTTTGAAAAGAAATTGCCTGAAGAATTGAAGCTAAAGTTTGGCAGCCTGTAGAATGCAATCTGCTGTCCATCTTGTCTTTGTAACGGTTAATTAATCATTTCACTACATTATTACATTTTTAATTTTATGCTTAATGCTAAGCAGTAATCACTACTTTGCATTGTAGTCTTCCTGGCTCATGCTTAATTAATACACATTGCTATTATTTCTTTTACAATCAGGTTTCATTGTTTTTTTTTTCTTTTTTGCCAATATAATAAAAGTTATCCTTATCCTTATAGAGAAGATGTGAACACAGGGATCTGAAGGAGACCTATATTCATTCAGGGTAATCCTGCTTTGACCAGGGGGATGTCAGTGTGGGACCAGATTCTAAGATGCTGACAGTCACTAACACTGCAGTTAGCCAAGCAGCAAACCTACCAGCATGTTTACAAAGAACAATGGTGCTGGCAGGAAGCGGTCGTCTTGTTTATTTTAGGCCCATTAAGATATTACGCTCTAGGTCCCTACCCTTGTCTGCCAACTCGCAAACCCGCCCAGCAAGACTGCTTCATTTACATTTTTCATTGTGCATTTTAAAAACAGCAATCTTGGCTGAGGAAAAATTGAGTTCAATTATGTTAACAAGCTACACATTATCTGAACAAAATATCTGAAAAGATTGTGTTTAAATACACCTGTGTCTGTATTGAATTCTATGTAACAGTATTAAATATTACCATATTGAATTATACTAAAATTAACAAACCAGACAATCACAAATAATCATTTTATCTGCCACCTTGGTTGAAATAGTGAAAGTGATGAATGTACAGGAAGAAAACTGTGTAGTCCCATTTTAAATTTAGACTAATCCACCTTTCTATATGACCATTAATTTATTAAAATAAAATATGAATAAATATAGGACTGGTGTACTCTACAGAGCAAATGAAGACGTTAGCTAAGTTACAAAGCTTTTTACTATTATTTGCTGTAATACTTGTTTACCAAATTAGGAAAATATTGCTAATATTTTAGGCTATGAGTGTATCATTATAATACTCATATAATACACTCTATATGAGTATACAGGTACTCTATACATCACCAATGTCTGTGTTCAAAATGAAGTAGATAACTATCAGCTCTTTAACTAAATATTTCCTTGGTTTGATCAGATTTCAAGATATGTGGTACCAAGATGTTCAGTGTAGACCCATTTCTCTAATCAAAGCTGCTGTTGAATTATACAAAGAAATAAAAATCTTCAAAAAATTATCAAAAGAGTTCTAAAAGCAGCCTCTGTAGGATCCTCTCCAAGCCAGTGATGTTACAGTTGAGGTATGTGAGATAAAGATTACATGAGGAAAATGGCCAATACAGCCATCACCGTAACATGCATGTGTTGTTACAGTTAGCTGGACAATAAGTCCTTTTGTGTTGTCTGTGACATTTAATTAAAAGAAATAATATTCAAAAATATTTTCAAACACATTAGCAGCACAAATTTCTCTTTAAAAGACACATAAAAACGCCTCCAACCTCAGAGGTCTGATGTTAAAGTTACTTTTTTTGTAAGATTAATGGCCTTCCTCACTGAAAAATTTAACACTGAACAAATTCATTTAGTGTGTGATGGACAAAAAGGACAGCATTAGTCTTTGCCCTGTTCTTCAATGGGAGTAAAAATGCATGTTTCATTTAAGATTCTTTTTTAGCAGAGTCAGATGTTGTTAGAACTAATGTCCATAGCAATAAAGTGTTATTAACGTTCATTAAAGACAGACATAATCTATATGAGCAATACTGTCTGTAACATACGGGCAAAATCTTTTTATGATAAATAAATTTAAACTGCAATCAAAAAATTGACCCTTTATAAGATTGATTTTTATGTGTTTACCTAAAATGGGTAAATTTAAAAGAACTTTGTACATATTTTGTGCAGCTTTCTGTTCTTTAATGGAATGTTGATACTTGTTCAGATAAAAATTCCAGAAACATAAATGCTTGTGAAATTAGTTGAGGGGGGTGGGGGTGATGCCGTGGTATCAGCCAACAGCCACATTCATGAGACAATGATAAATTCAGAATCAGAACCACACCTTGCCCAAACGAAGTCCCTACAATATTAAAAACACTTCATTGAGCAAAGTTATACACTGATCTTATTTCAGGGAAGAGGAAGCAAGTTGAATGGCCAAGTAAGCAGGATGCATATGAGTAATTTGTTCTCTGCATTTAACCCATCCCCCCCTGAGGTGAACAGTGGGTGCCCATTTTCAACACCCAGGGAGGTGGCATAGAGCATCTTGATCAGAGATACACCTAGTGATTGGGCTGGGATTTGAACAGGGACACTTCTGTATTCTAGCCTGCCACCCTACCCACTGAGCCACCAGGCTAACGCAATGGTGCATCCTCACTGGGGATTCAAACCCCAGTTTCCTGCATGATAGGAAGGGATGCTATCCACTATACTTGTTCTGCTTGTGGTTTTTTATTTTCAGATATTTATGTGTTATTATATATATTTTATTTACTTTTGAAGGATAATGTCTTGGCATGGTATGTATGTACTTTCTGGTCTTTGAAGACAGATTTTTGGATCTGATTACAATTGTGGACTTGGGGTATTCTTCAAACTGTGGCTCTTGTCACCTCTGCCCATAAATACCATGATTGTTGAATTCCAGATTAGACAGGTTTAATGAAACATGAGCTCTGCATTTGAATTCTACCTGCCTCAGTGTGGAATTATGAATGTTCAGGGGCTTACCAAGGGAAAATAGTGCTTACGGCAAGCCTAGAAGGGGTGTTGACTAAGTTTTATAAAAATGCTCCCCGGGGGGCTTATGTTGCACCCCCCTCAAGTTGCACCCAGGACACGTGCCCTACCTGCCCCGTCCTAGATATGCCGCTCCAGCTGTTGCCAGTCTGACAATGTTATGTTAAATTTTGAGCTTTTATATACATTACAATACATTAAATATTAAAAGATGTGGACTTCTTTAATGCATATTTATTAAATGTACAGGGATGTACTTGCTTGTATTGATAACACAGCATTGTATTGGTGCATAAGAAAGCATATAGTCAATATTTATAGAGGACTAACACATATTTTCATCCACATTCAGAGAGTTTATAAGTCTATTTCTACATCTTTAACATTATTTAATTTTGGAGATTTTTGTCAGATTATTTCAATTTATATTACTGGAACACACATATCAAACAGTTCTCTGTAATTTACATATTTTATAATTGGCTGAAACACCTAAATAGAAAAGATTAAAAATCACATTTAATAGTGATTAATGCCATACAGAGAGAGAAGATCACTGGGAATTATAGCACATGTTTTATTTATGTTGTTAACTGAGAGCATGTGTTTTCTGCTTAAGTGTTTCAGCTAACTGGGTTCATGGAGACCAGTGGTAAAGCAGTAGTCCTTCCACACGCTCACAGCTGGCAGTCCAGGCCCTGACTCAGCTGCTTAGCTGTACGCACTCAGTTGTAATGGTCTTCAAAGCAACTCCCTGTTTAGCATATCAAAGTCAAATTAACTGTGAAAGGTCAGGATTCACTTCTGTAAGGAGCGGTAAATCAATTAATCATGACAAATAAAAAAATAATTATGCTACTTTTTTTTCCCCAAAATGCGTACAGAGTAAATAGAGCTTGACAGAACCAGCACGCTGACGTCAGGTTATACCTTAGGAGATAGGCAGACAGACTATGCTGCACAATTATGCTGAATTCCGGGTGCACTTTGTCATTGGAAAATATCACATAGTTAAGTAGTGTTATGCAGAGCAAGCTTTGTAATACGAAGTGTTTTCAGGAAGCAGACACACAGAGCACAATCCGCCTTCCTCCCTTCAATCATTTCCAGGTTTCTTAAATACATTTCAACTTCTGAAGTTGTGCATGTCCACAACGTCTTATCAAACCATTCAAAATGGAATAGCACCATTGTTCTGGCACCTATGACCCCCCCTAAAAGCATATTAACCATTGTACTGATTATCTTTACATTAAGACTTTCACCCCATCAGTGACTGTTAGTTAATCAGTTCCCAACATTAGTGTCTATATGACAGTTTTAGATATCATATGCAGAACATTTGCACAACGAAGCATCATTAGATGTGCTCATACCTCATCAGTTTTAGCAAACCTGTGTCAATGCATAGTCTAAAAATGTAACACAATTTCACGTAAAAGCTGTGCTTTCTACTCACCAGCAGGAGGCAGTGGTGAGCAGCCGTATCGTCTCCAAAGTCTCTGAAAACAAATGAAATTTTTGTGATCAAATGGATTTTCCCCCTTCAACCTGGAACGCTGAAGAGCCCTTAATTAATTACTCAGCTGTTAATTAGCATTCTTTAATTATATAGACGTGGTATTTAATCATGTTACATTTTTACGGACATGCTTTTTGTTTCTGCGAGCCGCAGATACGAGAGCTATGGGGATGATCCGTCACACTTGTATGACGAGATGAAATTGATATTGAAAGTGTGGCGACGTGTTTAGAATGCTTTGGTTCCCTTTATCTGTGCTGCCCCTTTATATATAATCAGGCTCAGGAATAAGAATCACATGAAGGTGGTTTTGGAACCGTGAACTGAACAGCTTAGAATTTTTAATTTATTGTCGAAGAAAAGTTTGTAATAATGCAGGCTCCTTTCAAAGGTGCGATATCCCCTTGATAATCTCCTTCTTTTCTTCTGCTCTGCGTTGAGGTCATCGCTTCTTTATCCAACACAGAAATCTAAGGGTGTGTCCTCGTCTAATCAGCATGAGAGAGTGTAAACCCTGCTTGAAAACATTTACTCTTGAATTGTGAAATGAAGTGGGAAAGATCTAAAGCCACATTGCCAAGTCATGCGTTGACAGGTTCTGATGAGAGTTCTCTCACCTTGCCCGTGTAGCAGCTTTGACGCTTTTTCTCAACTTGTCTTTTAGAGACGCCACAGAAGATCGACGCAACAGGTGAGCAGTTCTCTGACTCCTCCCTTTTCGCCCGCTGGGGACAAGAATTGAACGCGGAGAGCCGTAGGGTCGCGCTGAAGAAATTCCAGTACTACGGCTACAACGGCTATCTTAGTGATCACCTCTCTCTGGACAGAGCCATACCAGACCTTAGGCCTGATGGGTAATTACCCTTACAAATGTTTCTTCAGTTATGTACAGCAGGACAAAAGGCAATAAAAATACACTGGGAAGTGTTTAATTCAGTAAGGACATTTTCTAGTTTTTACAATAAATCTGGGCTCACACATTTTATGCTCTGTAAGGTGCATCACATTCAGACAATATGAAATGTAGTGAGCAGAGTGAGAGGGTTATATCCAGTCAAGATGTAGTTTTTTATTGGTTTCCATGGCAATATGGTTACTGTGGTGATACATTTGATAGTTTTAAAGCTCTTATCAATCAAGGGTTTTTATGTTTATGAAGAGTCATAGTTCGTAGGGTATTTACAGTGCCGTAAGTTTTTTTTCTGCAAATCTCAGACTTTAGCTTTACAGAATCTCTACTGAGCCATGCGATACCCAGCCATAAAACTGTTCAGAGCACTGAGAGAACTGAATTATATTTAATCTAGTGTTCAGGCAGACCCTTTTGCAGCATATCAAGTATCATCCAGTCCTCTCAAAAGCACTTGGAACTGTATATTCCGAGGTTGTCGATACTACTTAGGATACTACACTATAATTTATTTATAGCTGGTATGCCTGCGTCTCCCAGCATTCCATTCTAAAGCATATAGTTTTTGCAGTTTAAAAAGTGTATTATTGCAACTGCATTCATAATAAGGCGTACTTAATGAGAAATTACACCTGCTGCTATGGTCATGTCAAATTCTTATTAAAACTGTCCTGTGTTTTGTGATTAGTTTGACCCCATTTCATACTGGTGTTTGTAGCTTCCACTTTACAGGCTGGCAAATAAATCCTTCGCTCATATCTCACCAGGTGCAGGAACATCTCTTACCCCACAGACCTTCCTCAGGTCAGTATCGTCTTCATCTTCGTGAACGAGGCGTTGTCGGTCATCCTGCGCTCCATCCACTCTGCCATCCACAGGACCCCCTCCCACCTTCTCAAAGAGGTCATCCTGGTCGACGACAACAGCAGCAACGGTAAATGCCTGTGCATATTTCTCACTTTTACGCCAAATGTGTAGTTTGGTCCTAAAACACTGCCAAGTTTCATGGCAGGCAGAAAAAAGACCTCTGGCGATCTGTAGACTGGACAAGAGAATTCCTCAGTTTTGCGATAATTGTCTGCAGAGGGACGTAGCTAGAGCCTGGGTCAACTGACAAAACTTCACATTGCTCTCCCACAATAAATATCTATAATCCTGGCGTACTGCATTGCCCCCGTGCAGCTTTGGGCCCTGGGAATCATTTCAGGCTCCCAGACTCTTATAACAACCCTTTGTCTGCGTAATTGTGTTACCAAAGAGACGAAAAAATAAGAAAAAATGTCCAAACCTATGCATTTTCAGTATTAACCACACAGAGAAAATTGTGAACCAAAGTAACTGTGCCACAGATTTAAGATGTGAAGACTTGTAACAGTCAGTCTATTGACAGTAGTGCTGGCAGTAAAATCTGAGGAATGAGCGGATATGTTTCTATGAAAAGCATTTTAAGTTAAGCATGTTCTCACCATGGTTTGGGTGTCTCCTCCAGGTACTCCAGTTTTCATTCCCAGCTCCAAAGACATATATTGTAGGCTGATTGGTGCTTCCAAATTGCCTATAGCGTGTGACTGGGTGTATGAGTGTGCCTGTGCGTATGAGTGTGCCTGTGCTTGTGTCCTGTGATAAGTTGGCACGTCACCCATGGTGTCCCTTGCCTTGTACTTAAGCTTTCTGGGAAAGGCTCCAGGCCCCAATAGACCCTACACAGGAAAAATGTCCTATCATATCATGAAGACAGCCACCCATGTTCAGCACGGAGTTTGCAAAAGAAAAAAAAGAGTTTAGTGTCTCGGCCTTATTCTATGTCTTGGAGTGGTGAACTTGGTTGAGGAGCTTCATCAGAAGACATCCAAAAGATCATACTCAGTGACAACCAGACTACTGCGTGGGCATATAATCATAGAAGAAGTCCTGCTTGTCATTCTGTATTTGGAACAGCTCTCAGGCCCTCTTCATGCCACATCTTTGTGTTTTTCAGCTGCCCTGCACCATGTATGCATAAGTGTCTTAATTCGAAACTGCTGGACAGAGATCTTCAGGGCCAGGTGCTTCAGTGTATTCCAAGATACAGTCTGGGGGTGTGGGGTGTAATCGACTGTCCTTCTGAGTAAGTTGGGCAGGCAGAGGCAGGGGGCTCTGGGTTCTGTAGGCACCCTCCCCCCTTTTCTTGTAATAGGTAAAAGTCCCCTTCTGTGAAAGTATGTCTCCTGGTTTGAATCCCAGCCAAGCCACCCGGTGTGTCCTTGAGCAAGACACCCTGCACTAGCTCATAGTAACATGTATGTGAAATGTTGTAAGTCGCTTTGGATAAAAGCGTCTGCTAAATGATGGAATAAAAGTAATTTGTCCTTTTTGTTAGACAGGACTTCACAGTACCATAGTTTTTATTGTAGTTGTGTTTTTGTAATGGGTTTGCACTGAAAGCCGTTCAATTGCAGTCGACCCCCCCCCCCCTCCCCGCCAGACTCTATTTTAGAATATGCTACAGCATCAGCCTCTGAAGATCTTTGCACATTCCTGCTGCTAGGAGAGAGAAATCTCTCGTCCACTGCAAGGTTAAAATGATAGAGTTGAATTTAGCAGCTTATCAGTCACCGATAGCCTTGGCAGATCATCGTTGAGAGTAAGCACTGATGTTAAGTGGTCTCTCATACATGTTGTGCTATGGCCCTGTTAGACATCATCCCAAAGTATCTTTTGGATTGAATATGATCATCTGCAGCCCTTCCCCCTTCATCAAGACTTTCTCCTCATAACCTGAATATTATGGGACTCCTGAGCAGGCTGAGCTGGTGTCATGGGCAT
Source organism: Chitala chitala (assembly GCA_025773905.1). Taxonomy (NCBI): domain Eukaryota; kingdom Metazoa; phylum Chordata; class Actinopteri; order Osteoglossiformes; family Notopteridae; genus Chitala; species Chitala chitala. The sequence continues at coordinate 11,194 of JABJVR010048216.1, forward strand.
TTTAGCATTTTGTGCTTCAAGGCAAATTGAAAATCAGAAAGTAAAAATCCATAGCATTTAGTCCTCAGATGGCTGCCACATTCAAAACAGGCTTAAGTTACTTCAGCGAGTGGCTTTAAATGCTTGTCCTCAAAAAACTCAGACGCAGCATCTTCGACCCTCCACTCCACACATTTTCAACTTTTCCGGCAAGAGCATTCTGTCATACGCCTCCATTTAAAGCTGACCTCATCTTCCAGCGCAGCGTTTTCCACTCTGCATTTCCAGTCAATGTAAAATTACCTGTCATGTGTTCCTTTGCCGTAAGAGCATTAGCGTTGAAGTTACGTCTCTGTGCTTAGCCAAGTCATCGTTGTGTCAGAATATGAAGGATTTTCATGCATAATAAGATCTGTAGAGAGACCTGCCTGGTGCAGCTTTCATTATCTGGGTTGTGTTGCTGATGATAATGTTAGGGCCTTAAAACTGATATCTCAGTTGACAAACAGTATCACCAGAAAGGATCTCCCAGCATGAAGATGTCACCAGAGTTATCCTGGCATTGAAGCCTCTCCCGTGCTCAGGAGACTATGAGAAAGGTTAACTGCAGTGCCCGGACAGGCACAGTGGCCATTTTAAATCCTGCAGAGTGTAAAATGGCCTTAAATGTCTCTTACTGGCCCGTGGCAGAGCAGCTAGGAGAAGCAGTCAGCCTTGTCCCCTGTTCTCTGGCTTCACGTTGTGCCACCTTAATGAGAAAACCCCCGGGGCCTCCCTCGCATGAAGCCTCTGAGTCCGACACGCTTGATCAGTCAAAGCCGCTGGTCCGCCAAGTAGCTCGGTGACACGCCGCCGCTTCTGCGTTTCTCCCGAAGTGTTCTTGAAGGAGCCAGATGCAACGCGGTGCGTTTTTAGTGCTCACACAGGGACACAAATGGCCACCTCCTCACCTGCTGCTGCTGCCCAGCAGGTAGTTACCATGTTACAGGATCCACTCACCTGCTGGTCACTGTAGTACTCAGGCTCAGCTGGGCTTGTGGTTTATTTCATTTTATACACTGGCTTCTTATGTCATGCTGTTTTAAAGAGTATTTATGACTCACATAGTTATTTGTAATGCTCTGTGTGACTGAAAAATTTTCCATTATCCTTAGATTTAAAATGTCTTTTTAATCCTTTAAATATTTGTAAGCTTTCAGTATGTTTTAACATTTACAGGGTACTTATCCCTAATAAACATATTTAACACATAAAAACCACATCAAGGAGGTAGAACATAACAGTGTAGTCACTGAGAGAGCAAACGTTGATGTTGACCTCAGCAAAGCCGTAGTTAGTCTGAAAACATGACGTATTTTCAAGAGTTTAAATTGTGCGTGATTCATTCTGCTGGAAAGGGTGCAGGATACACATGTATGTATGGAAGTGTGTGTTGTTGAAATGAAACAAACATAATGTAAGCATTACATGAAATCTGATATATGAAACTAGTGCACACCATCTCATGTAGGGATTTTCCATAATGTAATATAAATCCATATAATGCACACAAGATTAACTTTTATATATATATATATATATATATATATATATATATATATATAAGGTAAAAAGCAGCACTGTATTTTGACAATGGAGCAAAAAATATCATCTAGAAAATTCCTGCATGCCATACTCAGGACCTGCATAAACACAGATCTCTTGTACTGTTAAAAACGCCCTGTTCTTCAGAAGGAAGATGCCCCGTGCTGACAAAGCAGAGGGCATGGTGGATTTGTAAGGCTTCTTATGACAAACCTGAACTAAACAGAAAACATGATTAAACATATTTTGTCTTGTCTTTGTTGTCTCACTTAAGCCACATACTCTTTGTTCATGTGAGAAAATTGCAGAATCTCTTGCTGCCATTTAGACTTAATTCATAGCTTGAAAGGGCCGTTATTTGTCCACACAACACATCATAGTCCTGTATTTGAGTCCTATATTACTTCAGTGAAACTTGTAAACAGGATAAAGGTGACGGTTGGAGCTTATATGTTATAATAACAAACGGCGATACAGGAGCCTGTTCCAGCAAAGGTGTGGAGTAGCTTGTCATTTGTTTTGAAATCTGGTGTCTGGCACATTTAGATGAAAACTAGCTCTGGGGCACCAAGTAATATATATTTTTTTTACTTTTATTAATACTTTTTTCAGTAGCTTAAGTCTTCAGTTATTACGAAACAATAATTTATTTGTTTGCTTATGAAACAAAATAAATGGGTCTGAGAAACACCCAGATGCTGCAAGCGGAATAGTGATGTAAAAGTGATACAAGAAATTTAATTTTATCGTGTATTTAATTAATTAGTCATTCAGCAGATGCTTTTATCCAAAATGTCTGCTAAATGCTCTTAATTACCACAATCGGTTGGTGCCCTACCCGGAGTGTGTCCTGCTTTGTGCTCTATGCCAAGGGTCGGCAACCCACAGCTCCGGAGCCACACGCAGCTATTCTACCTCTCTGCAGCCATATTCCCTGTAATGGGAAAGGGGCCAAAACTGGCTCATTTGATAGTGAAGGTTGCAGACCCTTGACCTTGGTTGCCTGGGATAGGCTCCAGGCCACCTGTGACCCTGCACAGGACAAGTGGATGGAGGATGGATGGATTTATCTACATATGTATACCTCTCATTTTCAATTTGCTACTTGTGATGTAGTTCCTGCTGTTTATTTTGTAGTAAATTCCTGTCAGCTGATATAGCAGCTGTATTATATGATTTTTTTTGTTTACTCAGTAATATAAAGTTTAAAGTGTTGTAAAAACAATTTTCTGATGTGAGAAAAGCTTTCCAAGTTCTGTATAAAATGTTTTACTTTACTGAAGCAAGTAAGTAGTCTGAAATGTAATTTATGAAACTGCATTTCACGTCTACATGTATATTATGAAACCTGTTTGAACCGATGCTATCATTTCAGCAGTAAGAGGAGTACTTTTCATTCTTTCATAACTCTTAGAGGAGGAGAACATTTCAGGGTTTGGTGCCTTTTTGACTCTCTAATATTTCCTGTGCTAATTTTATCTTGAATTAAAACCGTATTCGCCCTGGGTGTCCCCTGCCCTGTGCCCTATGGGCTCTGGGATGGGCTCCAGGCTTCCCCGCGACCCTCACCAGGAATAAGCAGTTAAGATAATGGATGGATGGATGGATAAAACCATATTCACAGGAGTCATACCGCATCTTTTCTTTATGGTCACTCATGGTTTGATCTTTTGACATGTTGATATATTTATACATTTTAAATAAAAATACTCCAAATCTAAGCATGTTTATATTATAAAGGAAAATAGATAAAGTTCAGCATATTAACCAAGTCAGGGGTTATGGCCTGCTGGTATTGGCACTGCGAGGGCGGGAAAAACAGCATCAGCTGGTCACTGTGTTCCCACAGAGGAGCTTAAGGAGAGACTGCAGGAGTTTGTGGAGGAGACGAATGCCCAAAAGCCAGGCTTCATTAAGGTGGTCCGTCACACCAAGCAGGAGGGGCTCATCCGCTCGCGGGTGAGCGGCTGGCGGGCCGCGACCGCTCCCGTCGTGGCCCTGTTCGATGCCCACGTGGAGTTTAACGTCGGATGGTGAGTGGTGGTTTCCCCGCCTTTCCACTCAGACTATTATTCGCCCGTTATATGATGTCTGGAGCACAGATGTGCTAAGGACCAGTTGTTTCTGTTTTTCGATTAGCATCTAATTTACAAATTACAGAAGAGCATGGCTATAATTATGTGATTATGCTCATTTAAGTAAATTGCATTAGCCTAAATTGAGCCTCAACATTCTTTTACTGTCATGAGACTATTTGGAATATTTTAATTGATAGTGGAACAAAGGTGTATTATCCCCAGTGTCATTATTTCCTGCCTCTCCCCAGTTCCCTCACACCTCAGCCCTCTGTCATCGGTCCACTGGGCAAAATACATTCCTCTCACATACTGCAAATTCCTTTTTACAGTCATTCCCTAATGTCTGACCCAAATCCATCAGAACACTTTGATGGGCCGCCAAAACACTTTTCTCCACTAATTTGCACAGACATTCTTATATTAAAAACAATATCTTTAACACGGACACTGTGCCGTTTAAAAATTGTCTTATTTCATTTCATTTTCTTACAATAATATGCAAGTATTTTATTAAGTGTTTTATTAGGCAAACTGGACACAATTATTGGAATTATTTTGTGCAGAAATAACATTTATTGCAAGACCCACTGATGCTGTCACCTGATACGTTATTTTCAGATGTTAGAGTTTCCACAAAAAACCTTAGTTAGGTATATAACCTGCTTCAAAAACCATCAATTTCACTATAGAGCCACTGTCTGAATGCCGGCTATTATTATGCTGTGTGACCACCAAGATATGTTGTGTGTGATTTAAAAGCCCCTAATGAAAGTCGGTTCATTCAATCAGCCTGACATATTCCATTGAGATGATGGTGTTTTCCTTTTCCTGGCATAGAAGTCTTCACATTAAGTTGGCAATATGAATCAGCTGCACTAAAACCTGTGTTAACTACGCTGATATATCCTTCCTTTAAGTGTGTGACTATAAGAAAGTGACATTTAATATATCAGACAGATTTCTATTTCAATTTTCTGCGGGTGTAGAATGCATAATGTTTTGAGAGATTTACTGCAAATGTTCTGGATAGTGAAATTGCAAAGAGGTTTGGAAAAAAAATTCTTTGCATACTTTTGACGTATTTGTTAAACACTGCTTAAAATCATAAACAGGAGCAAACTAATACAGATGTGTTCAGGCTGCTCTCTACCTCGTACTGAAAGGCCTATCGTGGATGTGTTCTAAGGGCCGAACCGATTCTGCTGAGAATTAAGGAGGACCGGACCCGCATCATTTCCCCGTCGTTCGATAACATCAAATACGACACCTTCGAGATCGAAGAGTACCCACTGTCTGCACAAGGCTTTGACTGGGAGCTCTGGTGTCGATATCTGAACCCACCCAAATCCTGGTGGAACCTGGCCAACAGCACCGCTCCAATCAGGTAACCAGAACATCCTGCTAAGAAATGCACCACTTTCACTAATTACTAAGTACACTTTTCAGCTAAATATTATACAGCGTACTGTGTGGCACAAAAGAGTTGGTGTACAGCTGGCTAGCAGGAGGTGCTTTTTATTACACATACTGGCCCAGTTTTACTCCAATTATAAAGAGAATTTAGATGCATTAAGGCCTAATGTGGATTTTAAATGCTTGTTATGAAAATTATTGGGGCTTAATATATATAAAAAATAATGGCATCTTTATTGTTCTTAGGAAACAAAGCCTGTTTAAGTGCTATCTCTGGTTGGCATATCTACTCTCTGAAAAGGCTCACAGACCTGTGTGACTGGAAATATTTTCTGCACCATTTCTCTGCAATTGCATTACGGATTTATTTATGGCGGTAATTCTCAAAAACCTCCAGAGGAGCGTAACTGATTCATTTAGCATTATTAATGAAAGGCATCGCCTACACGGTTGTGCCGTGATAAAGCGATGAGAAAACGGCACTTCGGTGGGCACGGGGGGGGTTTGTGAGGGGGCACGTTAATGATCATTTTGACCCGAATTACAAATGAAGTTGGGAGAGGAGAGGAAAGAGACAGCCCCATTCTGTGCTTGTCTGTTTGCCTTGCCCCACAGGAGCCCAGCTCTGATTGGCTGCTTCGTGGTGGACAGGCAGTACTTTGAAGAAATCGGCCTCCTCGACGAAGGGATGGAGGTGTACGGGGGCGAGAACGTGGAGCTGGGCATTAGGGTGAGCCGCTCGGAGTGAAGTGCGGACTCTGCGGCAGACCTAATGGTCCTGCTCGGGCGCATTAACAACAATAACAAGAAGCAGAACAACAATGCATCTCTTCTGACAGAAATAATACTGCTCCGCAGTTCCCTTTATAGGTCGATATCTAGTGAACCAGGAGGCAGTTTTTTTTACTCACAGATGGGCATGCCTTTGAGAGGGCATATGGCGTTTCCATTAGCTAGCAAGCCAGGGACTGTCATTTACTGTTCCAATCTCTTTATAGTGTGGGATGCAACATTCAGTTCAATTACTTCAGCGGGGATTAAAATGTATATGTAGTTGTAATAAAAAGTAATGCATGGGCTAGTTTAAACAGGTGAAGCTGGTGTAATTTTACAGGGCCAAAATCGTGATGCTCTGAGTGCCCGTGTTGTATTGCAGATTTTGTTTATTACTGTGTGGCTTATGTTGTGGCAGGGTGCAGATGTGATGTACTGAGGACTTGGGCTGTCAATCCATGGCCCACAATGAGGGTGCTACCAGCTGGGCCTGGTCAGGCAGGGTGTTGCACCTGTGCCACTAGTTTAGCCTGGGATACGTTACCCTCCTCGGTATTCCTGTGACAGGTGCAATGAAGAGGGACAAATCCCTGCATGAGTGCACTGACCTGCTTCCACTGTTTTTTTTTTTTTTTTTTGCTATATAGTGTCAAAGAGATTTGCTTGTAAACATAAGGCTCACCGCCCCTGTTTTATATTCTGCTAAATTTTGCCCCTTTTAAAATTTTGTATGGTAACTAAAACCTGAAATTTGCATTACATTTATTTCCGTAGGGGTCAACAAGTTGGCCATTAGCAAATCCACAAACAGCTTGAACATTTAAAATTAAATGCTGGTTTTGATTTTGCCCAGTGTGTTGGTTTCCCATCCAGGCCATTATATTTTAAGAATGCTTAGTTTGGGAGGGGTTCTAGGCCCCAAAATCACTGAGAGAATTCATTAAAAATGGATGAAAAATAAATTTGTTCTTGTTAATTGTATTATATATTGATTTTCATAATAATTTCTGTTTATGGTTTTATCTGTGTATTATGAGACAAATGAAACACCAGAACAGGAGTGTTTTTTTTTCTTTTTTTATTGCGGAAATGGGATAAGTAATAGCAAAGTGGTTGATGGAACACGCAGTGAGAACAGGAAACACGGGCTCCATGTTGCCGCATTTCCAAGCCCTTACAGATGGCCTTCTGTGCTGTCTGTTAGTCTGCTGCCACGAGTCACTTCCAGAAAGCGCCACTTTCAGGGAATTCCAACTGAACCGACATAAGGAATGGGACAAATTAAGCAAACGCAGTGAGGCCTTTGAAGCGGCCGTGCAAACGCACCGTCATGAAGCGGTGCTTGTGGTATTTTCTGGGTCACGCCTGGGCGTTCACAAGCACGCCGTCAACACCTGCTGCAGACACCAGTTGCGCGTTTATACCCGGAGTTACGGTAGAGCACCGCTACTGATTAGACAGGCATAAACGTGCGCGCCCCTTTCTGAACGCATGGTGAAAGACGATAAATGCTAAATGCTGACTGCTGTGTACATATGATTTTGTGCTTTTGTTGTGGACTGGTGGACTGTAAAAACAGAATTGCCCATCTGGGATAAATAAAGTTGTCTGAGGATAAATGTCATAGTAATTAATGAATTTGTCGAAGACTGAGTGTTGCACATCTGTTAGCTGTCTTGGAAAACGGCTGTAGATTAAGTCATACACCACGTAATAAACAGGGTCTATTGATAGAATTGAGCCAAACCAGATCTTTCAGCGGAGAATTGCAATAACACTACGCTATACCTCCTCAAACAGCAGTTTAGTTAAAACACAATAAGCAGGTTTTATTCAGTATTTCCTTTTTTAGCATCTGCTGCCAAAATCAAGTGCTGTGCTCAGTCACTCGTCATAACTCGTCTATTCTAGTGACTAATTCCATTTGATGAATATGTGGATGGATTATTTTCTGTTCTTAGATAATTAACAGAGAATGTCAGTGATTGTTAGCGCTTTACTATCTCTGAAGTCACAAAATTGTAACTTTGCAGTTTTTAGTATTCCTAGCAATAATTTCTTCTGAGGACTTTGTTCTGAGATTTTGAACATTTCTCTGAATCTCAATTCTGCTGAATATCTATAAAAGAAATTGGTTTCAATTACTGTGCAGGCACACTTCTTTTGCCTGATAATTGGCAGCGCTTCAGATCCTACATGTGAGTGAACTATAGCAATTACAAACTCTGAGTATTTATTTTTTTTACATTCCTACGGGTCAAAATATACTGCACATTGACTTGTTCTTATCGGTCTGACACTGAAGAATGAATTTGCCATGGAAAACAGAAACAAATCTTTTAATTTTAATTAATTTTACAGTTAATTTTACAGTCTGCATACTGGTGAGATTGACGAGCACACCAGTGGCTGACATTGTACCAGTACCGCTTCATTTTAAGAGCTCTAATCTTGTTCAGTTTTACCCAGACCCCACTTTTGCAGGAAAGAGACTCTCTGTTTTACCATCCTCCCCTCTGTCATGTCACCTCTGCCAAACTCCATGAGGGAGATGGGTGAGAAAGTCTCAGTGATGTGGAGATACACAGAGGGGCTGGTTTGATACTCCTTTACCTCAGGATATACATCCCAAAGACACAGAAGGAAAGTTTTTCAGGTGTGGTGGGAGGGTCAAAATATGAAGGTGTTGAAATAACAGAAGGGTGGACAAGTACAGCAAAAGTTTGATGAGAAAGAGGCAGATGTAGTATAGATCGTCAGAGGTCCAAAGCCAGGAGAGAAGAGATCCCTTCCTGTAATCGCTGCTCAGTGGCAGCCTAGTGGGCAAATGAAAGCAAACAGCGGAAGACAAAACGAGAGCCTCGCAAAGTCACTTGTCGAACGAGAGAGAGGCCCTTTCCCACACGGAGCCGTTAATTGAAGTGCAGAAGTGGCAGAGATCTATGAAGAAGCTCTTTGCTCTTTTCCCTGTTGACTCAGTGGAAGCAGAGGAGTTTTAGGAATGGTAATATGAGAAGGTTAGTGAGATTTGTCTGTAGAGAGTGTTTCTTTTCTGGCAAAAGAACAGTCGGGATAAGGCAAGACCAGGCTGAGCTGGGGAGGACCACACATCATGAATCCTGGCTCAGACTCACCGTGTTAGGAAGACAGAGGAGCTGCTGCTAAACCACAGCCTAGTCTCCGATCACACAGATCTGCCCTGCACGTACACTGAGAGTCACCGTTAACGGGTGCATACGTGTGAAGTCCTGATGCGTTTAAATTTGTTATTATACAGGGGGATAACACAGCTGGTCCTCTTATGAAATGAGATTGAGAGGTTGTGCATTGCTTTGCTGTCTCAACCTGTCTGCAGCTTTGTCTGCGCAGCTGTGTGCAGACGTGTCTGCAGATCCTCAAAGTTAGATGGCGACCAGCTGAGGCCAGATAAGAAGAACTGCAGCGGATATCCACAGCACGGTGTCTCAGTTCTGCACAATGCACACAGTTACTGTTCTCTAAACACGATTCTGTGCCCAGTTTCGCTTTTACAGTTTATTGGTTTTCTGCAGAATATAGCTTTTCATGTGGGTTCATATATGTTTACAACTTGTAATGATCCTGAAATGATTTATGATTATGGGATGCTTTACAAGTGAATAATTTGTTTACCCTTCTTTTATACCACATATTCAAGTAATATTGTGGTGTTTCTGTCAGGGATTATAGTCTGTCAACATTTTCTGTTGGCGTTTTATGTTTTATATTGTAACAGTTTTTTAATTCAGCCAGTTAGTTGTTATTGTTTTAGCTTCATGGTAATTATGCCTATTATATACTATGTCCATGCATTCATGTTAGTGTTTATTCTTTTAAATCAGTAGTAAATGTGAAAAGTTTTCTTTGATTGTTTCTAACTGATATATAATATCACATTTGTTATATTTCTGACACAGCGAGTTAGAACAAATTGAGATTCTAAGTAATACATTAGGTGCGTGTAGACATGTCTGCTCTAAATCTTCTTAGCTCCAGGCAAATTAATTCAGCCTACTTGGTAAAATTAGTGTAAAATGAAATGTGGATAGAATGACTTGCTTGGTGTGCTTTGAGTTAAATATGCTCATCTTTACATGGTTCAGGTTCGGTGGATTAGTATTCACTGTCATAATACTGGTTAATGAGCTCTAAAAGTGTAACATTAAGTTTCTTAGCAACGCAGCTTCAAGGCCCAAAGAACATTTTAAGTTTTCCAGTACTATATTTAAATAATGCATATTTTTTAAAGCAGTACTTTGTGCATTATTTTTTTAATCATAAAGTTTCACTGTAAACTGATTGTTATGTAATACTAATCTATATCTTTTTGTTTATGATTTATTTGTGTGAGTTCTGCAGCCAAAGAGAACAGTCTTGTGCAGTATTTATTATTTTTTTTTTTTTTTCTTTTTCATTTTTTACTTTTGTTGGAGTATTGTTTCATTAGAGAGACAAAGAAAGAAATTTTATCCAGAAGGAAATTAAAAATGTTACAGAATAAAAAAAGAACAACATGTAATAAGAAACTGTGATCATATCATGCAGACAGTGTAGTACATACAAGATACTAAAGATACATACAAGATACTAAAGATACATTCAATTTTTGGTTTAAAGAAAAATAGGTGTTATTAGATTTTATTTAGAAATTCACACTCTTTTTTAGCCTGTTTTGGGTAGTCAGTTCAGGTGACTGAATGGGTGTTCACATCACTTTCAGTACATTGTCTGACGCGGCATGTCCATGTGTCTGTGTAATACCAGGTGTGGCAGTGTGGGGGCAGCGTGGAGGTCCTGCCGTGTGCCCGGATCGCCCACATTGAGCGAGCTCACAAGCCCTACACAGAGGACCTGACAGCCCACGTGCGCAGGAACGCCCTGCGGGTGGCCGAAGTGTGGATGGACGAGTTTAAGAGCCATGTCTACATGGCCTGGAACATTCCACAAGAGGCAAGTTTCACTGATTGTCTCCTTGACCACCTCCTTCTAACGATGTTATTTAGGAAGACGACCAGTATGACAACCGTTGCAGGCCCTAGGCTCATGTCACGACACGCCTTCCCAGCATGATCTCAGACTGTGGGAAGGCAGAGCTTGGCAGTGAGCCTGAATATTAATTCTCCAAACTATGGGGTGTTCCCTCACAGCCTCTGTCATCACAGTGTGGAGCTTTCACTGTCTGTCAAACAATCTGTGTAGCAGGATGTGTGCCGCTTCCCAGGTGGAACACAGCAGACCCCCCCTCCGTGATTAACAGAGCAGCTCTGTCCTGCATTTGTCCTTCTCCAAGCTGTCTGACGAGTGTTTGTGTTCTATTGTCGTTTGTCATTCTCAAAATGTGCCTATCTATCATCCTACACATCATCTAGAAAATATTCCCAATGATTAATGGGGCCAAAAAAAGCAAATAAAAGTAAAATCTAACAAAGGCCTAAAACCAGTTGCGCATCGTCTCTGAATTGGTGAGAAGGAAAATTACCACATTTGTTTGTCTGAGTTATTTTGGTGCCTGAAGAAAGTTGTAAGGCGATGTGGCTATTATCATTTTCTTCTGTGTTTCTGGAGCCTGGGGAGAGATTTCTGTGAGCGAGCACCTGCTGCCTCAGTCTGAAAAGGCTTTAGTTCAGGTCCTACTCAGAGCAATGCTACCCTGTTGGCTGACACACAATGAAGGAGTTTATTCATTATGAGATAGTCCTTAGTATAGTAGGGGAGGACATTGTGATATCAGCATCAGAAAGATATTTATTATGTAACAAAAAAATAATTTTTACAGTTCATATATTTTGGCAAACCAAAACTACATTTACAATTGTGCAAGACCACACCCGAAAAAGTATGCTTGTGCTTTACCTCGGCAACAAGTATCCAACAAATTTTGCAGTCATTTTACTGTCCGTACTGATGGCAACGGGACATGGCCTGGAAAAAGAATGCAGAAATGAAGTTAAAGACAGCAGGAAGTGTAAAAATGGACATTGGTATGACAGAAAGCAAAAACTGAGTTTAGGACAAGAGGAAGTGAAAATGTTGTTTAGAACAACAGGAAGTGGAAATGCAATTTAGGATAAGTGGAAATGTAATCAATGTCAAAAAAAGTGTAAATAGAATGGAGGAAAACAATAGTTTTGTGAAAGTTTTTCCTTTTATCTACTTTTTGAATTATATTGCGTGTATCTGTTTCTGTGTGTGTGCTTCTTTAGGACTCTGGGATTGACATTGGGGACATATCTGAGAGGAAGGCCCTAAGGAAAAGGCTGAGATGCAAAACATTTCGGTGGTATTTGGTGAACATCTACTCTGAGATGAGAATGTATACAGACACCATTGCCTATGGACTGGTAAGACTTTCTAAAACGTGTTTTTCTCTCATGCCACGATGTAAACTCTTTACTTTCTGCTAGGGCGACATTATTATTAATGCAATGTGCCTTTGTTTCTCATGGGTAAGCTTGTTCAGCAGTACTCACATTCATTATTACAGACCACTTGTCACGTTCTAAACTGAACTAATGAGCATGTGTTAGAGCTTTCTGACCTACAGCGTAAAGAGCTACAGTGACCTACACACTGCTATGTCTTTATCACAGAATGATACTGCATGTCACACAAACCGTGCCCAAGCCTAGACACTCTTATTGCCATCCTCTTTTCAGAACCAAATACCAAGAAGCAAAATTTTGTTCTGATAACTGGCAACATGCAGCAAAAATGGCAGATAAGCTGATTCCTTGCTGGGGGAAAAAACCGTGAGGAGAGGCCTGTCTCAGTTGTTGTAGTATCCAAGACTAGTGATCCTTATCCAGTTCCCAGTGGCATGGAGTGCTGGTGTATACACACAGGCTAGAGGAAAGACCCGCCCAGCAGCGCTCCTGATGCATTTCACATGCGGCCGCTCTTAATGTGAAAGAAGGGCTCGTGTTCAGGTCACACATGCTGGCCTGTACAGGTGGAATCAGCGAATCAGAAAATGCTGCTTAACATGACAATTCAGCTGCGCTTCATGTGAACTAGTGGAGGTTTTTCAGTAAGGCTGCGCTTGTTGGCAGATAATTGGTCCTGCAGGTCCTGGACCATACATGTGCATTTCACACTCACTATTCACGTGGACAGCAAAACGTTTTCGCAGTGCAGCGTAACGCATGTGAGCAATTGTCTGACTTCAACTTCGGCGCTGCAATAATTAACGTTTCGGGATCAGTTGTGAAAATAGGTCAGACTCATTAAAGCCTATCAAGGAGTGAGTCATCCAAAATTAACCGGCTCTTACGGTATTTTTTTCCGAGGGTGAGGAGCGTGCCAGCCACTGACATCATGGAATTCATTACAGACCACTGCAAAGCGTTTACGACATCAGAATGCAGAAACGCCACTGAGCTCTCAAAATCCTCACCGCGTAAAAATACACAAACACCTCTCTTTCAGATAAGAAGCAAAACATCAGTCCTGTTTTTTTATTTATTTGTTCGTTTGTTTATTTATTTAAGTACGTGCTACAGACACAGGGGTTTTGCGGAGGCAGTACGCTGAGTTCCAGTGTCCTTTTTATTTATACCTGGATTTCAGGCTTTAAATTAGATTTACGGGGAAGGTTCATGAGGCAAGTTTTCCAATGGCCAACACTGCACTGTTAGAGCTAAAATGTGCAGCATTTAAGTCCGCCAGTGAATAGCACACAAACTGGTTTATATTCCCTCTCCTGCTGTTCACCTAACCCTAACCCTAAACCCTGGCTGCTTTTCTAATGGGTGTACAGCCAATAGCTGTCCTGTCAACTGATAATATTGTAATTTATAAGATAACAATATTATTTTTTTCATTGAGCATTGTCACACAAAAATGCCTGAATGGCAAAAAAAACTGTTATTAACCCTTGTATGGTGGTCATAAAAAATAATTAATAATCATCCGTCCATGCATTTAATATGGACAACGGGTCCTTATACAGTCACGGGAAGCCTGGAACCCATCCCAGGAAGCACAGGACACCTTGGCAGGGCGCCAACCCACCACACACACACACACACACACACACACACACACACACACACACACACACACACACACAC
>JABJVR010048217.1:0-25102 GCA_025773905.1 Chitala chitala
TTATTTGTAATGGGAAAATTCGCTTTGATATACAAGCGTTTTGGATTACGAGCACTGTCGCGGAACGAATTATGCTCGCAATCCAAGGTTCCACTGTACTTGTCTGCACCGCCAACCAGCGTGGCCAGTGAACAGCTGTTTAGTGCAGCAGGACAGCTGTATGCTGACTGGCGTAGCAACTTGCTGGGCTTCGGTTTCGGAAAGTGTAGTTAAACTTGCGGTAAACTTGCGGTTTCAGCTTCGGTATCGGCCAAAACGAAAAAATCAATTTCGGTTGGCCTCTAGGGGCAAGGCCAGAACCCCTCTGTCGTGTGAAAAAAGCAAAGGTATTTTAGAATCTGTCTGTGCATTACTTAGTCAAAGAAAATGCACGGAAACTACATGGTGCAGGTCAAAAATAGCAACTCCTGCTTGCTTTGCACCATGTAACTTTGTCAAATGTGATCCGTGTAAAACCAACAGTTTACACAAAGCTGATCTGTTCTTATGTATTCCTACACCCCATCAGCACCCTTCCAGGTACAACATTTACGAAGGAGTAGTAGAGATCTTCAAAGCTCCCACTACACTGCTGACAGGATGGGGGATGCCAGGCTGGCACTAAAACAATACATCACGCAGCACCAAGCGCAGATGAAAATAACATTAACCACACAATTTATATTTAAACAAAATCAAGGCCATGGTTATACATGCAAATGTGCAAAGGAGAAGAGAAAAGAAAAGCATTAAGTCAGAGAATATAAGACAGAAAATTACAGAGAAGTGTGGGATGAGAACATAATGGGAAAGGAGGAGAGGGGATAAAGGAGGATTCTGGATTTGTGTTAATCAACAACAGGAGGCTCATGGGACAAACAGAGGGGCAGAGTTTCCTCTGAGTTCTACACAAAAGGTACTACAAAATATTAGCAATTAAACAGGATGGATCACACTGATACAATAAATAATATAGGAGGTCCACACAATTGAAAAAAAAACAAAGATTTTAATTGTGTTAGAGAGATATGTAAAGTTGTATGCATCAGAATTAAAACATAAAAGCCACAGCTTCCTTTGAGTCATCGTTCAGGGGCGGCACAGTCACAGCTGTTGTGTAGGGGGATCACAGGGCTTTTCTGGGAGATTCAGATGTGGGATTGGGGTTTGGGTCAAGGGGACCACTAGGTTTTTGACCATCTAGGGACTACAGTCGACTCACTCTGCAGCACGGTCACGGTGGCCTGCGCCCGGATCCAGGTCATGGCCGGGTTCTGGCGTAGGTCGTTGCGGCGCGGGTCGTTGCTGGCTCGGCACTCGTAGGTCCCCGAGTCCTCGAGCGTGAGGCGCGTGATGGCCAACACGCTCACGCCATTGGCGCCGTACGCCGTGTCAATTGAGACGCGGCGCTTTCGAGCGCCGTCCCACAGTTGCTTGAAGGAGTCGGCCCGGTTGGTCTCGGCGTACCACCACTGGATCTCAGGGGTGGGGGTCCCGACCACGTCGCAGTATAGCTCAAAGGTGTCCCCCGTGAGCTTTGTCTCTGACAAGGGTGACTTCACAAACCCAGCTGGAGAGGGAGAGTGTCCCAGCGTGACAGGACGCAGAGGGGGGTGGACGTGACAGAGGGAAGGAGGGAAAAGGACCGGCAGCATGGAAGAGATGATGGTGGAGATTGTGAGAGGGGGGATGTTTAGTGTGACAACAAAAGATGGTAGTCAGAGCAATGGAAAAGCAAGATAAGATTGAGAATAAAGAGAACAACAGGGAGACAGATGCAGTTATGATCGAGGGACAGAGCAACAGATAACAGGAAAGAAGGGCAATCAGAATGAAACGAAAGCGGAGGAGTGCAAGGTGAGAGGAAAGCAGAGGAGATGGAGGGAAGAGGAAAGGAGGGTGGCAGATGGAGGAAATGTTAGAGTAGAGGCAGGACACAGGAAGTGAGGGTGGAGAAGGGATCAGTCAAAAAACAAAAAAGACAGTGATTAAAAAGCAAACAGAAGATGCAAGCCACAAATTATGTAAGGATGAAAAACAACCAAATACAGGCAAGATGGAGTAAAAGTGTGCAGGAATGAATGACGCATTAAAGGCTCTAAGATGGCTAAACCCACAGTGCCTGACCTTGACCTGTGGCCAAAACGGAAAGCCAAGAAAACGCAACAGAGGGCAAACAAACATAATAGGGACTTCCAATGTAGCCACCCACAAAAAAAGGATCCATCTCAATAACTCTTTGGTCATTTACAAAACATTATTCCAAGTATCCTGAAGGCCTATTCCAAGGAATATCTTCATGAATAACATCATGTTTGTTTGTTTTTACTTTCATCCATGTTAGCCCAATCCAAAATAGCTTAATTCTCATTGTTACCTCCATCCCAAAAAAACGTTTTATTTTGGTTATGAAAAAAGTCACAAAAAGAGCATCTCATTTTGAAAAAAATATTGATTTACCTACAGTATCCACAAACTACAAGGAAGAGTTGAAGCCTTTCACAAAATACATTTTACAAATATGATAACAAAATAATGAACAGGGATAATTGTAATAAATGTGTGTTTACGTGTCATAATCAGGAACTGTGGAAAAATCCTGCACAAGTCAAAACGATGAGGTACAGAAAAGAGAAACATAAATTAGCAGGAGGACTGCTTACTCTTATTCTGAAACAGTCACAGGGTTCATTCCGTCTCCAGGTGTGAGACTGATTATACAATCCTGTCCTTGTGCTGCTCTCGCGATTACAATGACTGATCACTGAGGTGCCAGAAATCGACACCTGAGGGTACAGAACTGACTCAGGGACAGCTCGACAACAGGACGTGACACCGTAAATGTACAGTCATTCTAACTGCACTGAGTGCTCGAACACCTACACAGACCCGAGGTCCGACTCCCTACGTTCCTGCAGGATCCCTGTCATTTTCATCTTGAGGTTGGCATACTTTTCCTGTGAATTTTAAATGTGTAAAGATCTGCTTGAACAAAACGTGTTATAAATACAGACGTGAATCTAACCAAAAAAGAAAAACAAACAGACTTCTCGATTTTGACTGCTTTAAAGAGGAAAAAATGCATGAAAGAAAGAATTCATAATGAACTGCAGACTGGTCACTTAGATAATTGTCAAGCACATCCTAGATGTGCTGTGTCCTACGAACAATACCTCATTCACAGCATCACAAATGCGATCATTGGCTGAACAGGTAGATTACTGGGTATCAGGCTTGCAAAGATCCCTGACTGCCACTCACAGAGAACACTCCCAGCAATCCTGCCACACACAGCAGGCCACTAAGAGTATCACTGTCAATTTTTTATGAGACACAAGATATCTGAGTTTCCCAAACAACAGTAACACAGAGTCAATTTCTGGTACACTTTTCTTTTTCCCAAACCTTTTCCCACAGATTTTTTTTTCTCCTCACAGACATTTTGGAGCAAAACATTTTTCCAAGTCTAGGTATGTTTATGAAGATTCTCAGTCGACCGGGTGAGGTTATCTGGAAGTTTAGTCATGTCAACTGGACTTCCAGACAAGTCTACGTATGCAGAGAAACAACTGGTCACACTTCGGGAGGCGCCAAATAAAATACGGAGTGGTTGACTGGATGGGGCTGCAACAGAGAACCTAAAAGGAAACCCAATCTTGTATTTTTTACACCATTTCTCTACAATTGGTATATGAGCCACACAGGGTACCCTGAGGCACATCAGAGAAAACATAAATATGATGCATCCAATATAATGGAAATTTAGAAACAGCAGTGCTAGAAGTGACCCACAAGTCCATCTGTGAAAATCACCTTGCTCAGTCAGCTTTGTTGTTAGAGGTCATACCTGATAACCTCCCAGGGGCTATAAAATGTAGCGCACCCATTAAAAAGTTGAGAAACAATGTATGGACTGAAAAATACTTTCCAAAGCAGCAGCTCCTCACTTGAGGTGCTGACACAATCTGAGCTCTGTGTCCTTCACTCTGGCCCACAGAGATCAGGCACAGAGCGACTGGCACATTTCCAGAGGCTGTGCAGGAGATTGTATCCTGGCAACATATCTGTAACTGTGGGACAGTCGTAGCTAGAGGCCAGTACTATAACTTGTGTATTAAAAAACTTGATAAATCAAATGAGTGCCTAACATATAAAAGCAAAATAATTTTTGCACCTTCTCTTTAAGTAACCTCTTAAATGAATTAACAGCTGAGCAAATTATGAAATGAACAGTGTTTCTGTGAGCAAAACAAACTGCATGATCACTCAGCAGGGCGAAGGCCTATGGAGAAACTTCACATCGTGCAGGCTACATTTCACACCACGTGCCGGGTGAGGGTGCATGTAAGTGAGATTACGGCCATGCTCTCTGAGTGAAGTGGATTATCTCCATGTTAAAGAGTCGGCTGCACAGAGCAAACTGCTTAGTGTGAGACATCAGTCCTGAGACAGCACCTACCCAGCAGCTCCTGAACCAAGGAGGCTTTTCTGAGGTGTCTGATGTTCACGCCTCCAGGGCAGAATGCCTGGAGGATGCTGGGAACTCAGTGCGATATCTTTCCTGACACGAAGCCGCTGCGACTCAGCCAGATGATTTCAGTGGGCTCGACACGCTTCCAGTGCTCTGCAGGGCTTGTTACTGTTTCAGCAGCCTCGCCCCGAGGGAAGCAGCTCCTAACGGCCTGAGTACTTTGCCACCTCCACGTACACAAGCCCTACTGCCCGCATGACACGTGAACACAGCACCTTCTCACTCAGCGGTTTAAACTTCTGAGATATGTGTTCAATTCAAACAGTCCACCTCAGCATCTACAAAACCTAAACTTGAGCCTCTCTAATTATTACTGATGGAGTTGCTGAAACGTTCTGCCCTATGATGGCCCCATCTCCAGAGATCTAACTGGGTCACAAAAAAATCTTCAAAAATGCACCTGAAAGCAAAACTGGTAGCTCAAAAGATCACTCAGTTTCCATGCATGTTTGAGCCAAGGGAAATGGATGTCATACTTACCCATTAGCTTATTCATAAGCTTATATCATAGACATCAATAAGCATAAGTGCAGACATGGAGAAAAACATCCGGTGTGGATTAGTTTTGTTTGGCGCTGAGATACATCTCACTGGGCCCATGTGCAGTTGTTGCCACTGGAAGAAGTATATGGCAAATCTCCAGAGGACGCAGTGAGCATCACCACCCATGGCAGCCCTGGGACCTGCCTCATAGCTACTCTCAGTCAAACACAGCACGAAAACAGCACGGTTTCTATGCACATGCATCTCAATGTCAAAAAACATCCTTCCATGTGTAGAGTCCAATATCCTGACTCTAGTAGTTTCCTGAACCACAGCATCGCTGTGTTTGACAAATAGGTCAGGATCCTGGGTTCATGCATGTCTGAGCACTTGGATGCTTGGTAAGTGAACCAGTTTCTGATTCACTCCTGTTAAATAATGTGATCATCTTTTGGCCCCAGCTGTCACACATAGTGATGCTGAAGGTCATTTGGGTCATTTAAAGGAGCTGGAGATGAGCTATAAGCTGCCTGTGTGTCTTCTCTGATATGGAGAGTAAAATCCAGAGCAGCCAAGGAAGTTTGCTACAGTTAAACCTTAGGGGAGTGTGCCGTGCTGTTTCAGGACGTGACGTCATCTTCAGAGCACACTGCCTGCCAGACCACAGGGGACCAGTGGCCTTATTTCCACAGATTTAGACCACCGCGACCCCTGTTTCAGTTCCGCTGCATTAGCTGCCCCTTCCATCCTCAAGAAGCCTGCAGACCTGTCCAACTTGTACTCGGGGGGGCCCCACCAGCTCCACCACGTCCTGCCTGCATGCCCCCAGCCCAGGTTCTGACCATGTCAGTCCGGACCTAAATTTACATACCCAGCACTGATCAATCAAAGCTCCAATTCTTTTACTTGAACATGCTCACACATGGCACAGATTTCTTAAATGTTAAGAACAAAGCACAAATTTGACAACTCAGGGAAAAATATTACACAATAATGTAATATTGGATAACAGTCAAAATATGAGAGAACCTTCCACTTGTCTTTTTCAGTAAGCAGCCTGCATAATTTGATTCCCTTTAGATTGTGCACACTGGAATGACGACACTCGGATGGGCTCGGGCGAGTTTATTAAAGCCGCAGCCCTCGTGCCTTGGTGAAAGGACCGTTATCTGCCAGTGTGCCATGACTGTAAATGCCCTGCAACCGTCACCTCCTCTGCTGGTGAATAGGGCTCTGTGAAAGGCTGGTAGACCCTTTTCCTCAGTCTAGTCTCCAAGCTGCAAGCTGCTGCACATAACCTCCCAATAACCAACAGCGGAATCTCTTAAAATATCACATTTTTTAAGCAAAACCAGACAACACAACTGCACTTTAACAATCAAATTTATGGGGCAAAAACACCATTACCCTAATACCGGTGACACAGTAGATTCATTGCACCTCCCACTGTCTTTGCTAAGTGCCTTGGGATAACTATGCATAATATAAATCTTATATTATACATTTAATAGAATAAAAAAACTGCTTGTTTGGTGTGACCCAGTTGTACTGGGAAATGCATTCAACAGTGTTTTTGTGTAAACCACATAAACATATACACACAGATATACATCACAGCCACCTCTGTAGATCAAAGGTTCCATATATATCATCTTAGGTATGAACTTCAATTATCTTAACCGCTTATTCCTGGTGAGGGTCACAGGGAAGCCTGGAGCCCATAGGGCGCAGGGCAGGGGACACCCAGGGCAGGGTGCCAACCCACCACAGGGCACACACACACTATGGGCAATTTGGACACACCAATCAACCTAACCTGTATGTCTTTGGACTGTGGGAGGAAGCCAGAGCACCTGGAGAAAATCCACCGAGCACAGGGAAAACATGCAAACTCCACGCACACAGACCCAAGGCGGGAATTGAACCCCAGGCCTGGAGGCGCACGGCAACAGTGCTAATCACCATGCCACCGTGCCGCCCCTCGGTATGAAATGCTAAAAAAAAATTTTTAAAAGGGGGGCAAAAAAATGGCCCCCTCCATACCTATTCCAACACTCAGTCAAACACTGCGAAAAAAATTTTACACACACACCTCCAGCACCTAACCCAGTACTCATATTCATATTTGAATATGGAACTCCAATAGATGCACACTGTACTGAGCACTGTACCACTATGCAAATTCCAACATACTACAACACAGCGAATGGACCGGGGTCAATTAAACACGAGTCAATTAGAAAGACCCACACAAAACACGTGGTAAAAACATCCTATGCAAGTGGTCATTTCTCAACATCAAGCCCCCACACAAACAAACTACAACGCTGTTTCACTACAGTACTACAGTGGGCAAAGTAAATTACAGAGCAAAGGGCTTCAAAAGGCATCTTTTAATTCCGAAGGCCATCGGCACAATGGCCAATTCGTGGAATCCGCTTCCAAGAAAATTACAGCCACAGAACCAATCAATGAAGGTAAATGAGGCCCCAGGTGTCACACTTACAGCACTTATGGTAATAACACAAGCTCGTGCAGGTAGGCGTGTACCACTGAGCAAATCGCCTGGCCCTGGTCTCCACAGGTGTCAGGGCACAGGAGCACAGTGGAAAGGACACTGTGCTCACTACAGCATCACATGGTTTTTCTTGTTTCCTACAGTCACACTAATGCACATATAAAACAATTACAATAAATTGTAGAAATACTTTTCACTACAGAGCCATTAATGGCACAGTAATATATCACAAACTCCACATTACGTGCTAAATGGTAAATGGAACCAATTATTTGTGCAAGTCAAAAAAGCCAACATCAATGCAGTCCATACAAACAGCATCTGTGCTGGCCATAGACCATAACAGGCACAAACTGTGTTTTTCTTTTGACAGAACTTAATATCATTGTAACTAATAAATAGGTCAGATTTTTCTGAGGGAGATACAGCAGCACATCCTCACTCAATCTCAGACCAGGCTTTTCCACGACTCTGTAATTTCACTCTTCCCAATTAGGACTACTAACGTGTCTCTGTACAGTGGGATTATTGATTAGCAGGCAGCATTCCAAACCCTGCGGCCATATTTCAGACATGCATTACGGTTTGCTTGAGCCACCACTGACTTAATCATGTGATTTAGAGCACATGATTCTGGCTCTGCTTCTTTCTCCTGCTCTAAGTTATATTTATCACACCTTAGAAACCAGGACTTGGATTTCATTAAGGGGTCATAATGGAAGAAATAAATTAGCCCAAACAGTATGCAAATAAAACACCCCAGGGGAAAAAGAATAGTTTTAAACTCCAAAAGATAAGAAGCTATTAAAGGTAACATATATCCCACAAATAGCACCAGTCATAAATGTTACACCACCAATTAACCAAACAACTTGTAATCTATAATTTGAACATTTTATTAAATTTGCCATTATGATCAAATAAATTATACATAAATATACTTTTCCTCCATTTTCCTTGATCACATGAATGCAGATTTTTAAGAATATATAAAATTGGAGGAAAAAAAAGCTATCAAAATATCTAGTGTAATGTCAGAAGCTCCATCCAATGCAGCACATATGTTTTCCATAATATAGGCATTTAGTCTCTTAGCTGCTTGTGAAATTACCTTCAGAACTCATGTAAGCATTTTCACCTAACTGTTAATGACACAGTACAGCACCTAAAGTACAAAGTGAACAAATGACCATCCCCACTTCTGTGAACAACAATGAACACAGTTAAAAACAATATTTCCATTAACACCAAAGTGCCAAAAATACATTGCAAGGTTTTAATGACTGACATTAGACGTTTACTGGTGTGTACTTAGTCATGTTCAGAACTGAATGTAACACCCACAACCCCCTCCTGAAAAATGAGATGAATGATTTATCTGAGCTGGCATGAGCAGCTTCCAGCACATCTCCATATCAGAACTTCCACAGCAGACTAAATGACGAGAGGCAGAGACAGACAGACAGACAGAATACAGGCATCCTGGTTTTCAGTGATGATGCCTACCTGCTAGTTCATAATGGTGCTTGTTATTCTTCCACAATCATTTATACACTTGTGCTGTTCCACTGGCCCATGACTCAGGTTTATAAGTGGGAGCCATGGTCATACTAGATGCTAGGGTTATATTCACATAAAGCCACAATTTGTACATTGGGGTAAAGTTAAAAAAAAGTTCAAAAGTTCATGCATTCAATACAAAGAAAAAGAAATTAAGATTTTCCTTGGTCTGAAAGCGCAAAACTACCAATAGAAACACCATGTGAATTATAAACCAGAGTAATAACAGCCCAACATGGCTAACCTGTTAGCTCACGTCTTATTTGTGACCTTATTAACCCTTTAAAGTGCAAACCCAGAAAAACAACACAAAAATTTTTTTTCTACAGTTCCGTGGCAAAATGAAACCCAAAATCAATATATATTTTTTTCAAACCCAAAAATGCAGTTTCTTTAATGTAAAATCCTTGTACCCTATGACTGAGCACTCCCTGAAAGGGTTAAACACACGCGCTGTCAGATGAAAGTAAAGCTATCTGCTGGAGAACAGTGTGAAGTCACGCTGCACACCACTGGCTGCTCTTCAAGCACAGATCTAAAGTCAGGACAAACAAGAGAATTGTATTTAAACAGTTTACACTACAGAAATGCTCCAAACATTACAACGTAGGTCTCCATGTGCAACTTTGTCAGATCTTATCAACAACTGTGCTGTTACTTAATATCGATGGTGACACTGATTATTAATGTGATCATTAGGAGCAGCACAGCGGCTCAGACGTAGCGGTAGTGTTCGTCCCAGCTTGAGGGTTATTTACCTACACAGTGTGGAATTTGACTCTCCATTACTGGGTGTTCCGTGCAACAGACTCTAGGCCTCCTGAGACTCTAACTTGGATAAAAAGTAAAAAAATATACATATACTGTTTGATTACATTTATTCACATAACACATATTTACTGCAACTGAATGTTGTTTCTCTACACAAATTTATTGTGTAGACAAACACGTCATGTTATACTGTTGTCCTCATAATTAAGCACTTTGTTCACATGCTATCATGACAGGCTTCAAGCTCCTGCATCCAGTCACAGAGGGGTTATTCTACTGTAGCCCTGAATTCTGTAGCCTACATTAGGAACGCACTTCCGGTTCGCTCTGGCTTTTCACACCTACACCTCATAGGCCACCAAGGGGCATGACTAGGATAGCAGCCGCATTTCCATCCATTCACAGGAAGTAATAAAATGGCAACTTCAGCTGCGTCTGCGCCTTCGCCACCAGGCAAAGAGGGCAGCCGGTGGCATCGTGCCAAATGAAGACAGGAAACCACAATATACATGCAAGCCTGTATGCAAGTTTTGCTACCACGCAACACCAGATTAAAGAGCTAACGCAACCAATTTAGCTGAACACCTGAAGAACCGACATGCAAGTCAACACAACGAAATTTAGGAGATGGATACCTTGTTTCTAAATTATGGAAACAATCAGTGATCTGAATATAGCTGTAAACTCAGTAGATGTGGTACAGAAGTACAGATGTGATGTTTATTTATTTTTTTAACAAGTTAAAATGTATTTTGTAGTTGGTTAAAGGCTTAACAGATTTATATATGGATTCACAATTATTTTTTACCTGCAGGCCAGTTTTATTCAGTGTTATTCATTTAAGGGCAATAATCTGTTGGACCACAGCTCCGTTCCTGCTGAAATTTTTAAAGCCTCGCCACAAAGCGTGCTGCATTTCATTTTATGATGTGTGAATTTAAAATGTCATTTCATCCAATTTAATATGTACAGAATTGCAACTTCTTTAAAAAATTTTTGAGTTACATAATGTATCGAGTATCAAAAATGGTACAGAGTATCAATATTTTTTAGTATTGTATTCATGTTTGAAATTTTGGTATTGTGACAAACCTAATCTGAATCACACTAATCTAATAGTTCTAGATCTGTCATATATGGTATGAAGTAATAAAATGACTTCCTGATCAGTTAAGATCTTTTACACCCTATACTATTAAACTATATTGTCTTATTTTACCTACCCATTAACGGAACATGTGATTATTAATTATGGGTTAGTATGTGAAACACAAACGTCTCTTCATTCATTTTGGCTGTATTCACATTAATAGTATCTTGTAAAACGTCAAACTTAAAACCCTAACCCTAACCCTAACCTTCAACTTATTATTTTATCTGTAAAAATATGACACTTAAAAAAACATCTATCAAAGATCTGGCAAAAGTCCATCATTCTGAAAGCACTATATATAATCAAATACAGTACAGTAGTGCAGATACCTCTTGGCAACACTGAAATATGTGCAAAATCAAACCAAAACAAAAAAGGTGGTTGTACACTAAAATATTTAAATTGTACCGAACAAATATCAGTAAAATATAATGAAATCACTGTATTATTAATAGCTATTATACCGTGGATTAAAACACTGAAATTATAACTGGAAGTAACACCTATTCATCTTCCGTGTCTGCGGAGGCTGACTGTAACTTGCTTTCCGCAAACAAGCGCATTTCGTGCGACTGTGAATTCACGGCAGGACACAAGGACGTCGTATATGTTTCAATTTCAAATGACGGCTGCGACGATCCAGTTTCGGTGCACAGTATAAAGCCTTTTAAGGCTTGAGTTTGACAGGTTGCTCGACGGCCCCCTTGCACCTGGGATAACTGTGCTGAAATCGCACACAGTCGAAACACATTTTGACCCATAGCGCAGCAAAACACCTACGCACTGCAACACAAACGCTCAATATTCAGAACTTACATTCCACTAACTTAGAAAAAATATTTATAACGATTAATGACAAATATGCATCATTTATAATATCGCAAAACCGGTAATATCAGCATATAAATAAGTTTAGTGTTATCTCGCAAAATATAATACTGGTATTTTTCCTCCTCGTTTAGTCCAGACGAAAAAAAACAGAAGTAACAGACAAATGTTCTGCAAAACGAAAATGATTAAAAGATGAAAGCCGCTGAAAACATATCCACTGGTTAACATAATCCTACTTATATCAGTCGGCGGTATCTGCACCGAGAAACGTCTTCTCTTTGGTTACCATAATGAAGCACTTATTTGAAGAGTGTATTTCATACGCCTGATTCCCCTTAAAAACACTCAGAGGGACGCCGTACTCAAGACAGGATCACTCCCCGGGTCCATTACCAGAGCCCCGGGCTCGACTGCGGCGCGGTCTGCGGGTTAAACCTGCAAGGTCCTTACCGTTCTGAGCACGAGCGGAATGCAGCATCAGCATCCCGGAGCACAGCGTCACAAGCATCACTGGACAAGGCATTCTTCTTGGTCTTCGTTCAGGAGACCAGGGGCCGGCGGGGTAGAGATGCAGATAATGGGAGTGAGAAGGGCAGGAGAAGAAGGAACAGAAGGGACGCTGCAGCCTTGTGCGTCGCTCGAACCGGGTCACCTACTATCGCGTCGTTTAGCAGTGGGAGGAGAATGACGGCACCTAGGCATAGGCGGCGTTTCTGCGTATCGGGCACAGCAGTCAAATATCCCGTTGATGGGGACCGGTTAGAGCTGATTCCCTACACGTACTGCAGAGAAGAGGTCCGTCGGTGCCAGGGAATCGGTTCGCCGCAAATGTGCATTCACGACGCACACGTTAACAGTAGAAGCTCGATTCCGTTTGAAGGAAGAAGGCGCACCTTGGGTTTGGCCACTGCGATGACTAGATAACGTTATACGGTGGTACGATACGTTATGTTACAATATTTTTTCCAGTTTATAATGTGATATTGCTTTCAGAAGTACGTTATATCTTTATGTGAAATATGCGCTTGTCATACTAGTTGTGATGCAGAAATCAAGCTAGGTTGCAGCAACAATAATCCACGGAGCGTCATTTAGTTCTTCGCGTTAGCTTCTATTTTTATTAAAGATCTGTTAATGTATATAGTTTTTCTTATTCATCTATGAATGTTTAGTTTTCTACGTATATAAACCAAGAAGTAAGCCCCTGAAGGCATGTGCTACAGATGAAATATTTATATGTACGTCATGTATTCATAATGGACCGGAATAAAACAAGTGTTTCCCTTTGACTGTCATGATCTGTGTCGAGCAAGTGTGAGAGTGAAGCAGTTTAATATGACTGGTGTGCAAGAAAGAACTGAATGTGCAACAATTTGGTCTCAAAGTCACAGAAGACTGATGACTTCTAATGCGGAGTTGTTTTTAAGAAACACTAAACAAGCAACTTATGAACTAATAGCGTGATAAGCACTGCAGTGGATATTTCAAAGTGAAGCAGGACAGTTTTAACTAGGCATATGATGATCATTGCACCAAGACGCACACTCGTGTTTTTAAACGTTTCATTGCATGCTTAGCAAGTAGTATATGTATATATAGACAATAGTGTTGCTTGCTGTGCAGTGTTAAATTGCGCACATGAAAACTAGGATTTCGTGAGGTGCAGAACATATAATTTCTGTTTATTTTTAGCCTTGAAAAGGGCTGAAAATAAACAGCAATTACATGCTCCGGCGTATTTAATATAACGCTGTCAAATCTGTCACCGGTGTTTTGTAAGTTTTCACTGAGTGAGAGGTATCACCCGAACTGTAAACAAATAAACACTTCGCAAGAAGAGAAGGGAACAGTAGAAGAAAAAGTACA
Organism: Chitala chitala; assembly: GCA_025773905.1. Taxonomy (NCBI): domain Eukaryota; kingdom Metazoa; phylum Chordata; class Actinopteri; order Osteoglossiformes; family Notopteridae; genus Chitala; species Chitala chitala. The sequence continues at coordinate 13,693 of JABJVR010048217.1, forward strand.
AGAGAAATAGCAAATATCGTGGTAATAAATATCAGATGACGATGACCCGTTAGTTCTCCTAGGTTGAAATAATAATGCACTGTGGAAACTGATAACTACTGAAGCTTTTATAATAGTTTCACAGCTGACAGTTACAATGTCAGGATTGGCTACTTCTTTTATATAAAAGGGGGCAATCACGTAGAGCTGACGGATTTTGCTGCTTTCATTACTTATTTAGTAATTACAGGGACCCTTTCTCCATGTTCTGTAAAACAGAGAAGCCAACCCACACTGATTATGGTAGCTACACCGTTTCGTGAACTAATGCGTGACTAAGTAATGGGCACTGTAGAATGTTCTTATCTTTCTTAACGACTGTTCTGTGTCTCTGTCCCTCAAAAACAATTTCTGCTCACTTGGTAATTCTCAGTTTCTGCTCACATTTGTCAGGAGCCACAAATAAATTACAGCACAGACAGCGCACAGGTCTGTGCCAATAGCACCAAATAAATAATCGATGCTAATGATTTTTCCGTGTTGTGCCACGCCCGAGGCAATTTTTATCTGTCAGATTATTAAATAGTTATCTGAAAGTTATTTAAAAGTTACTTAAAAATAGCTCTTCTTCATTGTGCTTTCATATTCCAGGAATAAAAGATACCAAAGTGTAGACGCATGCGTGTGTATATTTGATTTTTATTTATTCAGTACATTCCAATCAACAAACCAGGTTAACCTGGCTGCTTAATCTTGTCCATAATCTTGCTTTTTCTCTTTGAGATTAGCTATCTGTTTAGATATGAGGTCTTTGGACTCTAGTTTCTTCTGGAGGTAGGCCTTCTTCTTTGGGTCCATGAAGTTATCCTGTACCTTCTGACTGCAAGCAGTCATCCTTCCTCGTTTATGGTACTCTTCTTAAAACCTTTGTTTTGACCTGGTCCTATTTTTTCATATGTTCTAAAACTTTACCAACGCTGCTCTGCCCTCACAGGTATAATTTAATATACTGTGGCAAAACTATCACATTTTGTTCAATGATCAACTACACTGTTTTGGAACAAAGAAGCGGCTTATTTTCATGCCACACACGGCGCCATAACCACGACCCACCATGTTAGCTCCCTGGCTACTTTACACACACACAATGGGCACACAAAACATACCAGTCTACAACATGTCAACATGCATAACACAGTGCTGAACACAAGCGGTACACACAATAACAGAAAAAGGCTACTTACTGTTACTTACACCTGCGCCCCAGGATTTCCCTAGGTACACTAGGTATAAACCCAGCCCTACACAGCACCACAATACACATATATAAAAATATGATGTATTTTGTGCTTTGAGGCATGCTGTTGCGAAAGGCGCTATATAAAAATAAATTGAATTGAATTGCATTGAAGTAATATGTGCATGTAAGTAGGCTTTGTTTCCCAAAGCAGACAGTTTGTCATATGTTGGTCATCTTTAACCTCAAAGAAAAATGCAATCTTATTAGTAAAAACAGGCTAGATTTGAAAGTACTATAATAATAAAAGAAAATAATTTCTGACAACATTTATTATCCAATAAAGGAAAGTACATATGATGCACATGGTACAGGAGCAGGGAGGGAGGGAACATTTAGCCTGTATGTTTAAGGGTTCTATGAAGATATCCTATAAAACTTTAGAAGCATAAATTTGGATAAGATCTAAAAAGAGTTATGTTCTGAATGAAACTGAAGTGTCTTCCCGTGATTATTTAGTGTTTATCAACAACTGGGATAGAGGAAAACAGATTACCAACATCCCATTTGGATACAGATTGTGGATGTGGCCTAGGATAACTGGGATATTACAGTGTGCCTGATACTAAAGCAAAGTGCCCACTGGAACTTAGAGTTTGTCAATTTACCATAAAGGGAGCATTTTTATGAATAAGAAATGCCACCCCTATGTGTTATCAGAAAATGTTGGTTAAACAAATGACATACCACAGATCATTGAAGCTTATAAATACGTGGAGTACAAAAGTATGTAACCATCACAAATGTTATACTAACTTTAACATTCTACAAGAAAAATCTAACATCAAACTGACAAAAGCATCTGTAGTTACACAATTTCCTGAGGCTGTTTGTGTTGCAAGACTGTGCAAAGAGAAGTAAACAATTAATTAACAAATACAGAAAACAAAGTGCAAAAAGAAAAGAATCAAATGGCACGTGGAGATTTCTCTGTCAGTTCCCTCATATAAATTCTACTGTATTAAAATTAAAACCTTTGAAGACAATGAGAACAGCTCTGGCACAGCTTTCAGGTTCCATGTGCTGTAAAGTACCCTCCCATTCTTTCATCGAGCTCTGCTCCCATTCTCAACAATATACGAATTTAAGAAAGGCAGAGTGCAACACACAGCCACAAGCATTGCTGCATTGGTAGAACTATATAACCAACATGTACAGCAATAACAAAAACTGATCAAATGAAGTATGAAATTACTTTTGCACCAGTGCAGCTGGTTTTAATTCTGATGGCAGGTTAGCTTAAACTTGAACTTGGTATCCCGTGGTACAGTAACAACCACTACTATAATGATGGAGAAGGTTAACAAGATCAAAGAAGGGCTGCAGTGCAACTAGTAAAATAGTTTTCTTTACCTGGGAACAGAACTAGCAGGTTAAGGGTGAGTCAGTTCCCTGCTACATCTCTGGTGTTGGACAGTCTTCAATTCTATTTGTTCTACATAGTTAATCCTGACAACAAATGTACTATATTTGGTGGTTACTGGTTAAACCACAACTAGTTGACTTATCAGTTGATCTTCATTGTGTTAGAATTATCGCATACTTTTCTGTGTGAGTAATAAACCTAGTCAAGCTACAAAATGCTAAAATTGCAGCCTTCTACTGAGCACAGTTTATGACTTCACCTGGACAGGAAAAGCTGTGGCCTTACAAAACATCTGACAGTGATCAGGGCTGCTGGTGGTCTCCAGCCAACCAATCACAACCAAGTCAAAATAGTCACATGGCAGGAGCTTCAGTGGACTGTCATCACTGGCTCCAGAGGAGGGAGTATTTTTTAACACTGGCGTGCCATGTGGCTTCCTGTGCAGAAGGCTGACTCAATGACGTACAGGTCAGCAGGAAATTACTCTGAATCAGTTAGCACAAGATGACAGCACACTGCCAATATGCCCTTTAAAATCCTCTAAAACATTATTTAATTACTGCAGCCTTCAGGAGGTGCCCAGGTGACAGTGGCTGCAGTGTTGGACCAAAATATTAGCAATTCAGGATCCAGGAAGTGCTGTATTATTGGCTAGTGTCAAACAAAACAGCTCAGAAAAAAATGTACAAAAATGTCAAAATTAATAAAGAGACATGTATGAACAATAAAACAACCTTTACGTGTGTGTCACCTCTTTATGTGTACATCCCCTGTGTGTGTGACCAGGATGATGTCAGCCCCTTTGACCATACTCATCTCCCACTGTAGGTCCAATAACCTCACAATCAAATCTTTAAATAATAAAGTGAATAACGGGTAGTCACTCATTCACAAAAGTCTGTAGTCTATATTGCAGCTTTCCAGAAAACAATATGCTGGCGAAAACAAACATATTTTCTTGCAGCAGCAGTGAAAAGGATTGAAGGCAAAGGCAATTAAAAGCTATGTTTGTCCAATATAACATAACACTCACATATTGAGTAACCTGTGTTCTGTAACTTTAAACCTGCAAGGAAGGGGTAGAAATATCAGAAGTGTGAAAGAACAAAAAAAGAGTGATGGAAAGAAGTGAAAACAGAGAAGGAAACAACAGAAAACAGTACGTCAGTCTGGTAACAAGAGAGCAGAACAACAAAAAGCAAACACATCACGGCTGTGCTTCTGCACCTCAGTAGAAGCAAAGACAATGTCCTTGACTCCTAACATGAATTCTAATTCTGCCTGTAGCATGAAATCAGGCTGACCTCCTTTTTGCCTGTGTGTGTCTACTCAGTAGGAACAATTTCTGGCTTGTGTAGCTGTGTGTTTGAAACTGCATCTCAGCACTGGATGTGAGGGTTTACCTTGGGTGTTCAGATGTCCTTTCAGTCCAAAAACAAAGAAATCTGGCAGTTTGGAAAAACCTGAAGTGTGTCAGCCCTGTGATTGGCTGGTATCTTCTTCAGGTTCCATCCTGCCTTATGCCTTGTGTGTACCTTGTACCAGGTTCTTGGCCTTCCATGATTTGGTAGATAAGTAGATAAGCAGCTTGAGAATGCTGTCTTGCATTCCTCCTAAATCTGTGTCAAGTGAAACAAGTCCTGTACCCTAGTTTCAAGCCTTCCTCAGAACGTTCTGCATAGTTTTGAAAAACTGTTCTACATTGGGCAATTACAGCAAACTGAAAATGTTACCAGGTAGCTTTCATCTCCTATACACAAGATTACATGTTTGGAATATAAATGCTGAAGTTTACTGTAAAAATATCTGAAACAATATAATTTCTGTCACATTGCATAGTATGGTTAGCCAAAAGCCTAATATTAACAACAAAGCATTACTATCTGGGAATCTTACAAATACAGAATAACAGCAATTTATATGATAACTGTTACTGTTAACCCATGAGGAACAGCATGCAGAGGATTATATTGTTATTCATTCCAGCCACGTTTCACAAAAGTAACACAGGGATACATTGCATTTACTTACACAGGATAAATGTGTTTCATAGTATAACAGTTATCTAGGGTTTAAATAACAAATTTAAAAATCTAATTACTGAAGCTATTTTTGTGACAGTTCCGCAAATTTAAATTACAAGGACTGAATGCAATTATTGATTCTTTTGGCTTTCCTCAGGTGTGGGATTGCTAAATAACTAATTTAAAGTTTTAGATTTACTTTAAAAAAATGGTTTTCAGTCATAACACTTTTCAGGGATTTTAAGGCAAAGTTCCACTGTCTCGCTTTGACCATCCCACGCTACAGCGCTCTGAGCTCAGACACGTTCCTTTGCACTTTATACCTAATCCGTCCTGTCCTGTGCTCCACTGGCCTTGTTCACACAGCAAGGCCAAAGTGGGCCAAACACGACCCTGAAGCAAACTCTGCTTCATCTACTGATTAAGTCAAGTGTTTCTTGCTTCTGGTTGGTCTGTAGGCAACAATTTTTACACTCAAGTGAAGTGGGTTCAGTTAGGCAACTTGGTTTGTTGAAAAGACTGAAATGGTACATATTAAGGTAGAGAAATGAAGGGGTGAAGTTTACAGAAGACAAGCATGACTTGAAAGGGTCAATCCTCAACAAAACTTTTGGTACATAATTCTGCTAATTTAATAATAACTATTAAATTAGCAGAATTAAAGAACTAAGAATAAACGAAAAACTAAGAATAAAATTACATAACAGCATTTCTTGTAACAGGACGGCACACTTTGCTAGTGGAAAAGCGCCACGCGATACTGGCAAAGAGCACATGTGGACATATTTGAGTTTCTTTATTCAATATATTCCTATACATAATATAGAATAATTTAGCGACATGTGCATGATCTTCATGGTTCCTTGTCTTTAGGCTTAGCTTTCCGTTGAGTTGCCAAGTCTTTCAGCTTGGAGTCCAGCTTCCTGTGGAGGTAGGCCTTCTTGTTAGGGTCCATGGTTTTGTCCTTATGCCCACTGCCGGCATACAGGACCCCCTCCTTACTTATTCTTTTTCGTGCCTCTGTCTTGGCCTGGTCTCCACAGCCGTGTACCTGTTGAACAAACCCCAGCAAGGTAAAACTTTAATATTCTTGAGCAGAGAAATCTAATCTGCTGAAGGCCTTAAGGTTCCCAGTTCCTTCCTAGTTAAGATCAGTTAATAGTCACAAATCAAAAACTTCTTGGCATCTACAGGAATAAACATACATGAGGACAGCAGTAGGGCATGTCAGGGAGTACAGAACGAATAACTGAAAATTTGATAGGAGACATTTACAGTGGCAGCCGGAACTACCGCAGTGTGACTCCTACCTCAGGGATGTGGTGACTGAGACAGTAGCGCCTGCTGCAGAAGGGACAGAGCTGGCCCAGGGTCAGCACACTGGCTTTGCACTTCACAAAACCGCAGATGCTGTCGGCTTTCACCACAGCATCAATCAGAGCGTCAAAGTCATCGTTTGCTGCGGCGGTGGCCTCTTTAGTGCTGCCCTTTCCTGAGGGGACAGAGGCGTCATCAGTGCCCTCATATCTATTGAGATACACGTCCTGTTAGAGTCCTGTCAGCTTAATGTGCGTCATCTGACACAATGATTTTGAATCCTGTCGGCATAGTACCTATGAGATGCATGCGGTTGTATTTACATCCCATTTCCTGACAAATTTACATGGCTCATTTTTGGGTCTAAGCAATCTACGCTTTGGTTTTGCCTTATCTAAAATAATGGAAAATGTGTTTTTTTTTTTTTTTTTTTTTTTAAAACCTTTTAAAAATGTATTTAAAAAGCCAAAAAATATTTCGCCTTTGATGAGAAAATTTCTTGGGAAAATTTCATGGGAAATTTGAAATGAAGTAAAAGATGTTGAACTGATAAATATAAAATACCTTTTGCTGCCCGTTTGACCTTCTTTGAGGTCTGACCCTGTGGTCCTGCTTCCGGAACCTTCTTCTGCAGGGCCTTCTCTTCCCTCCTGAGCTGCTCTCTATGCATGCGTTCAAGATGCAGAGTCTTCAGATCAATCTGGCTGCTTTCCTGGACTCCTCCCTGAGGCTCGTCCACCACTGGGCGGGCACTGTCTGCCAGACTCTCCTCCTGCTTGTCCAGTATTGTCCGGGAGACGGTGATGTGCCGCTCAGTGCCCGTGCCCGTGCTTTCGTGCCTCAGGCCCAATTCCTCGGCAATCTGGTGGACCAGGAGGCGGTCATGGGAGCTCAGTGATGAGGGGAAGTCCAAGCAAGCCCTGCCAGGTTCCTCTAGGAACCGGAGGAGCTGCTCTTTCAACTCCTCCTGTCGGCTCTTTGTTGAGCCCTGCAGGTTAGGAGGGGAGGCACTGACACTTGAAGGGGGGGTGGATGGCATTTTGTCCACTGCAGTTGGGTTCTTCTCAGGCGCCCTCCGATGTGCCCGCTGTTTCCTCTTCCCTTGCGGTCCCGCCTCCTTGGCCCGTCCCGCATCTCGGTTCCGGCTATAATTCTGGGGCGTGGCGTCCTCCAGGTACTCGAAGGCTGTACGGACCTCCCCGTGCTCTGTCATGTAGTTGACGAGGGAGCAGAGGAATCCATGGTGGCGGACCGTGTGCGAGTCGCACACCACCGCCAGGTGACGCCGTGCTCGGGTCACCGCCACATTGATCCTTCTGTCCTCGGCCAGAAAGCCCACTTCTCCTGCAAAGAGCAGAAACACACGGCATGGACAGCCGGTGTGCAGAGTTCACTGCTGTTAGTGCTGCACTGTATTACATAAGCGCTTAAATATTAGCACTATTTATATAATACCACATTAATGAGTACAGCAAAAATACTGTTCCAAGTTTTTGGGGCTATACATTCAGTTCAAATGTATTAACTGCTAATTTATCAGCATAAAATTTGTAATGTTTAATTTTGGCAGCAACTAGAGTCAATTATTACATTTGTAGTATTATATTACAGAAATTATGCAACAATGTATGTTTTTCAGGGACATAATGTGATTGCCAACTTGATCCTATTTTGTTTGATAAATGACTCCTTCTCCAATTTATAACAACCATTCAAATAGGTCAGTGGCAGTAGCCCAAATCAGTACTTTCTCTTGGACTGAGCCTGAGACAACAATGGCAAATTCTGCCTGAATTTACCCTTTCTGTTGGATCTGACCAATGAAATCACAACAGCCTCCTTTTCCCTTCCCTGGAATCCATCTACAGACTTGATTTCAAGCTCTGGGTACTTCTGGGACAGTCGCTGTCTGAGAAGTTCTACCTTTAGAGACAGAAACATATTGGTACCAATGGTGAAAAGCATGACATTACACAAGTAAATCTTTGTATTGTAGTAACTGGGGTACAGAGTAAGTAAGAAGTATAGCTTTGAAGCCTAAAATATTAACCTTTTAAGACCTTAAACTGAAAAAGACCACAACTTTTAAAACGACAGTTAGTTATACATTCTCTTTATTTGCAAAATTACAACACACACACTGTAATATGCAGCAATAACAAGTTGCACTGTGTTGACAGCCCGACCTGCAGGTTGTAAGGTGCAATGACAGCTATGTCTCTGGCCTTCACACCTGCCCTGCTCAGCGTTTCCACATGTAAGGCCACGACATCTGCTTCACCTGCCACCAAATGTGAGAACTCAACGTAAGGCTCCTGCTTTAAGTTCCAGTCAACATCCTTCTGTTACACTAACATTAATCATTACTGTAAAGACCGCAACACTGGCCCAGAAGATCTGCTTTATGACCCATGGTGTGTTGAGGTCATGCCCTCACTCAGGTTGTTACCTTCATTGCCTCGTGACTGCTCATCCGCATCCTCTATCTCAAAGAGCCCGCAGCCTGCTGTGTCAATCAGAAAGAGAGGGGTGTCTGTCTCTGCCACGCTGGACACCCCAGGCAGGTCCCTGAGCAGGGTTAGAAACCACCATTAGTGTATGTCTATCAACACAATTAATACAGTGTAGTACAGGCCAGTCCAAACAGGGCGAACAGAGCACAGCGACTAACACAATCCTAACAGAGCACAGACTTCCTTACCTGAGCAGGTGCCCCTCTACAGAGCAGTGTGCGAGAAGTCTGCCATTGTACATCTGCTCAGACGCCCAGTACATGATGGCGCTGTTCATGCGGTACTGCGTGGTCAGCATCCGCACCACGCTGTCGCCCAGCTTCTGAATGAGCCTCTCCATCAGGCTCAAGGACAGGCCTTTGGAGGCAGCACTGTGGGACAGGTTTTACAGACAACCTTAAACATCCAAACACCTGTGGCTATAGACGTCCTTACCCAGGGCACAGACACAGCTTGTCTGACTAGCTATCCAAGCAACAGGTCACAGAATCCTGTCGCCACTCCCAATTCTGTCACTTCTACTTTAGGATTCCCACGTTGTCTCGCTCTTCTGTGTCATATTTCAGCTGCCCTCAGTTGCTAATACACACTCCGAGCCATTGCTGAATGGCTGGTAGACTGAAACACTGGGAAGCACGATACAGGATTTAAATGACAGCACTGCAGGGAACAGTCAGCTGACGTCTGAAGCTAAGCTGCTCTGGAAAGCAGACAGGCCATAGAGAGAAATAAGGAAAAGAGAGGGAGAAAACGATGGTGAAATCGTGTTTGGTACTCGGGACTGCAGCTAGCAGCTCAGGTCATGAGGGCCAGTACTTCCTTATTCAACCACCTGCTGAACCTCTGACATGTCCTGCTTCTATTGCTTTTAATGGATACCAGTTACACATGACAAAAAGAAAAAAAAAAAAAAAAAAAAACCCAAATGACCATTGTTAAGTTATCCCATTCTGTACGTTATTGAATTAACCAAATTTTACCACTAAACGATAACAGATAAAAGTTCAGGCTTCCTGGTAGACAGAGGGAATGGGACACCTGGGCAGGTAAAGCAAAAGCCTCACCTGGGTGACTTGACAGTGGGAGGGAGCTGCTGGTGGTCTCCAGCCAGGATACAGCGGCGCGCCCGGAGCAGCGGGATCCAGCAGCTGCTCTCCAGAGCCTGGCTGCATTCGTCAATCACAACCAGGTCAAAGTAGTCAGCAGGCAGTACCTTCAGTGGGCCGTCATTGCTGGCGCCTGATGCGGGAGTGTCACAGGGCAGAGCGTCCTTCAACACTGACAAGCCACAATGCCTCCTGTACAGCAGGCCAACTCAGTAACATACATGTCAACAGGAAATTACCCTGGATCAGTTAGCATGGGACCACAGTGCACTGTCATTATGCCCTTTAAACCCATGTAGAACATTGCTTAAATAAAGATTTCAGGAGGTCAAAAGGTATAGAGCGGCTAATGAAAATATACAAAAATATACATTCCAGGAGATGCTCTGTTGGCTGCTGTCAGGTGAAATACTCAAACTTCATAGTTCAGAAAACTATCCACAGTGCACATGGTAATAGAGAGAGGGTTATGAACAGTGTGCGTGTTACCTCCACAGGTGTGGCTCACCTGTGTTCGTAGCCAGGATAACATCAGCCCCCTTGAGCACCTGTACGATGGCCGCCTCCTCCCTGCCTCTCAGCTCTCGCCGCAGGTCTCGTACCTCTGTCCGAAGATGGCTCCTCTCTCCTTTGTCGTGCGCCTTCTTCATCTTTGACTTCATCATGAAAATGTGCACAGGTAAGGGGTATAGGGCAGACAGATGAACTAAAAAAAACTTAAACGTGAGATGCCACAAATGGTAGAATATATCTGTGACTAATAACCAGTTTGAAGGTAAATGAGTTCCTGCATATAACATTTGCAGAAGTGGTTTTATTCAGCCAGTATTTTTTTAAATCTGTGAGCTCAAATTAAAAACAGAATACATAAAGTGCAAAACCTAGATTTTAGTCACATTGATACATTTTAAAAACCAGGCAATACTATACAAACGTGTTAGGCAAACTATATTACTGCAAAAACCTCATGTTACAGGAGCCCTGTCTGAACTTTGAAAAAGGCATTACATCAAGCATATCAGACGAACTTCACTGGTAATTAAGCATTAAACCTACTGGAAAATCCTTAAGTGGGCAAAAATGGCTCTGATTCTTAAAAACAAATCAGACCAAATGAGGTGTGAAACTTTTAGACATTTTCTATCAGTTGTTGAATGCAGGAGAGCTTCAGGTAATGTTCGTTGACAATAAACACGGTGAGCATTTACAAGCACATCCTCCTGGACCACTTCCTCTCCCTCCATCCTTCCTGAGCGTGCCATATACCTTCGGGACACCAGATACTCAGACGTCATGGAGGATTGTGTTTCATCATGAAAACACCATCCTGAATCAGGAAACACAGAACTGTCCACACAGCTGACCTCAGGCAGCCTGTATACATGAGCATTGAGGAGACTAAAACACACACACACACACACACACACACACACACACCTTACATAGTTGAATAGACAGGTGTAAAACTACTGACTTGTCCATGACAAGCTTCTGATGAGGTATATATACTGTATACCATGCTGAGCAAACAACTCGCTGCTCCCCCTACTGATCATACAGCGTTACTGCAGTGACAGTGTTGCTAAATTGCTTTGAGATGCTTCTTAGTCAAGATTACAAAACTCCATTTACTTTCACTGGAACTGATGTAGAACCATCTTTTTTGCTCCATTTGTCCAAAGGCATACAGGAGAGAAACGATCTACCTTGAAAAATATATATATATATTTTTGTGGTGGAAAATTTTAACTTTGTTTGTTTACTGTGATTATATTACCTTGTAATGATCGAGCTCTTAATCATATTAC